>JBCAUG010002017.1:0-25915 GCA_038406175.1 Haplosyllis leylae | reverse complement strand
ATTACTATCATCATATCAACAATGTCATGCCACTGCCAACTGGTTTCAATTTTAACATGCTCAAAATATATAGAACATAGGGAGGCTGAATTTTTCGCGTCTTACCGTTATAAATGTAATGATGATTGTTTTTCTAGCAGAATTCATTTCCATGCGATTCAATAACATTAAAACTGAATTATTGTTTTTGTTCACTTGATTTTGGAGAATCAAATTCATCTACATTTTTGATATTATTCAGACACGATCCTGCCAGGTTTTGGCAAGGAGTGAAGTGTTCCACTTTGGTGACTTGTTAATGTTGTTACCCAATCTAAATTCATTACCAGACTGTGCAAGTCTAAACCAAATTCATTGCCAGACTTGTGCAAGTCTGAACCTAATTCATTACTACACTTGTGCAAGTCTAAACCTAATTCATTAATCATTTGGGCAAGTTTAAACCTAATTCATTACTACACTTGTGCAAGTCTAAACTTAATCCATTACCAGACTTGTGCAAGTCTAAACTTAATTCATTGCCAGACTTGTGCATGTCTAAGCTCAATTCATTACCAGACTTGTGCAAGTCTAAACTTAATTCATCACCAGACTTGTGCAAGTCTAAACTTAATTCATTACCAGACTTGTACAATTCTAATTCATTACCAGAATTGTGCAAGTTTAAACCTAATTCATTACTAGACTTGTTCAAGTATAAATTTGATTCATTACCAGACTTGTGCAACCCCCCCCCCCATTGCTGGATAAAGGTAGCCCCCTTGGCTGGATGGTGTACCTTCCAACCACCCCAAAGGTGGCAGGATAGAGTTTTCCGATGTTCACTTTAATCTCCCCCCCACCTTCTATTTCCGAAGTTTGTTTCAATCTCACCTGGCATAGGTTCAATCTCACCTCACATGCTCCCCTTCATTCGAAAATAATATCTTTCACCTCGTGTGGAAAAAATTCCCAAAATAATCGTGAAGCACGCCCGTTTCCATCAAAAAGGTACCTCTACCAGTCACCAATAATAGGAAAAACTCGATTCGCAGCAATCTTAAAACTTTCAGTTAAAACATCAATACAAATGTCAAAGTTTCTTTCATGTGTTTAGATCAGTTGTGAAACCGAAGTACGTGATTTTCTCGACATATCTACAAGTTCTCTCGACGTCCTTCGAGCCAAGGCTGGATTATCTACACCAGATGGCCCCACCCAGTATCTGATAGAAAGAGCTGTTCGTCACAACACCGATGATTCAACCGAGATTGTTGTATGTCTCATATTTGAAAAGGTAGATGTTTTTTGGGAAATACATTTTGCAATCACGTCAAACATGTCTTATTTTCAACAAATGTTTCTGTGAAAAAAATTGTATGTTGTACATATTTTACCTTGAAATAGGTTCCAGTTCCAAATAGTTTACTGTTATTGATTAAATTTAGGAGCTACAGATTTGCGACACAAAAACCGTTCTAAACGAACTACCGACAAAAGAAATCGCGAAGTATACTCATTTCGTTGAAAGAGTGACATATGGTGGAGAACTGGTCGCCAGCATCAAGATAACTAACCATGATATCTTGTAAGGTCATTTTTACCGCCCGGGAAAGTAATATTTTCAAATTGTCTGTCTGTCCACTGGGGTGGGGGGTTACTCAGATCAGACCCATAACCCCCAGTCAGCTACGCAGCAGGCGATATGCCTCTTTCATTAATGGTGTCAGTTAATGGTGTTTATGGCTCATAAGAACAATTGGATTGCAAAGTAGAAACACATTTTATTTTTAAATTCAATTTACTAGAAATGATATTCAATGGGAAATGAACAAAATGTGTGTAATATTTTAGGACTGAATATACAGGTATAAAACCAATTAGACCCAGAGCTTACATCTCGTTCAACGATCTGATAAAGAGAGTAAATGCCTTGAAAACGGATAACAGCGTCGTGACGTTTAAATGCTATGGCACCGGATGCAACTTCCCAGAAATAAAATCAACAAAAGAGCTAATTGACACACTGCAGAGCTTTCCAAATTCTAAAGGGGTGCCAATAAAGGTGATGATTACGTACAATATCCCCAAATTTAGTCAGATATGTAATTAATTATGGCTTTTGTGAAGAACGTGAAGATTTGGGCTGTATCTGACTGGGGGTGTATCGCATATTTCATTGAATATACTTTTCTTTTTCCTAGTATGGATTACAAACCATACACTCAATTCCTCAGCTCAAGGATATTCCACTTTCTGAAAATGAAGAGAATAGAGCAATTATATCGTATTCCGAGTTTCAAGCTTTTGAAGAGGAGTTTGATGACATACGAAGAGCTGAAATGATTCTGCGCAGATACTTGAGAGAGAATAGTAAAAATGCTGCATTTGCGGGCGCTCTACGACAATTCTACGAGACATTGAAAGCTGTAAAGGCAGAATATACATCATTGATTAAAGAGAATTTGTAAGCGTTTACCAGATAAATTTTGACCATTACTGAGATTTTGTGATAACAGAAGTTGTAACATTTCAACGACGTTGTTCAATTGAACCAATTTTCAAAGGTTAAAAACATTGTTGTTGGACTAAGCTTGAACAAGCTTCTATGACATGCGAATATTTGGTTACTCGATAGAGTTACCTAAGTGGTTGGATTTGGATTACATACAAATGTTTCAGATTTTTAGCAGAGCTGTTTCAACAGCTTTGCTCTTTAAATGGGAAATGTTTTTTGGTAAAATCTCATGATTTCTCTCAAGTTTTGGAGATTTTTGAGAGATTGGAACGACTGGAGCCTTCTGATTGGCTGAGAGAGGTGGTGACATGACTTGGCAGTGAGATTTGGGGTGGACACGACAAGTTTGGTCATTTCCACATTGACACGACGGGAAAGCCAAAAGTCAACATTTCTAGGCTAATTTCCAGTCAAGCCACTGTCGCCGGGGGCAAAATCGGCTAAAAGTCAACATTTCCTTCCTTGTTGACAATTTTTTTGGCACTTTTTTGCATGAATGTTATTCATCAATGTTGAAATGAACATGGAGGGGAATTCGGAAAACACCGAAAAACTCAAATTTGCATTGGTGACCATCTTTCACTAGTTATCATCTTGTCAGTCATCTTAGATGGCAGCCATTATTAGAAATCACAAAAATGGCAATTATAACTTATATAGTCAAAATAGAGACTTGTAACAGAAACCAAAACCTAAAAAGTTTGGGTCAATCTTCAATTTAAGAATCAACACAATGTCTGCCATCTTGGATGGCAGCCATTACCATAAATCACAAAAATGGCAATTATAACTCATAGAGCCAACATAGACACTTGCAACAAAAACAAACCCCACTAAGTTTGGGTCAATCATGCAGGCTTTTGGAAAGTGTGTAACATTCATGCATGATGTCATCAAATTCTGGCCCCCCCCTCCCAGTCACCTATGTGTAAGTTTTATTATTTACAAGCGAGTCTTTGGGAATGGACTCAATTCTTTGTTCACATTGAGTATATTAAGCCCAACAAATGGGTGATTCATTTTGGGACAGGGAAGGGGTTTCAAAAAATTAGAGGGCATGGTGGATGGGGTACCTTTGGTACTTTTATGATGTTTAGGCCTAATTTACAACACTCATTGGAGGATTGATTTGAAATGGGGTGCGGGACAACTAACAATCGTGTTTTTCCTATTTTAGTTTTGGATCTTGCTGAATTAGATGAATTACACTAATTCATCTAATTGCACATGGATACTGGAATTGATTATTCATGGCTAGATGAACTCCTAATTTGCATTATCCATGGAGTAGTTCACTATCATGTATAATGTTGCACTATACATGGATAGAGCAAAATGAATGGGCACTCACTATCCATAGATAGCTAAATACATTATGTGTGAACAAATTATTATTCACAGATAATAGATTCCACTATCCATGAGGCACTTGTCTTATTCAACTTATTAAATGAATTCACCTAATTTCAAAACCAAAATAGGAAAAACACGGGTGTGTGGCTGTGAACTACAGGGCCAATGGGGGTCCAATCGCCATTGAGTTTGCTAAATTGAAAATTATACCATACAGGGGCCATGGGCTTCATGAAGTTCGACAGAAATACGATGACGCATTCCAAGAAAAAACAACCAACAAATTTACTAAGAAAGTGTCCGGGATTTTTAAAGAGCATGTGAGTTCTTCTTCACATTAATTTTATTGGTAATATTTATGTGGGCAATCGTGATTTCTTGTGGTAAATTAAAACACTTGTTGAAAATAGATCTCTGTACCTCTTGATCTTACATCAAATCTGCTTTAAATATTTATCCACACATGTTTTTGTTCAAATAATTTGTTGATATCTTTTAGTTTCACCTCAAGCCAAAATGTACCAAGATTTTCATTGAAAGTGGTTCATAATTCCTGCATTTGACATTCATGTTTTGCATTCAGATATCTGACAAATATGTTCTTGCATTTATCAGCATCAAAGTCCTCAAACATGTCGTCACTTTATGGATCTGTAACTGTTACTTAATTGAGAAAGATTAATTTTCATCTGGTAAACAAACCGGAGGCAGGTCAGAAAATCATCAAAAATATGGTATTTGTTGACCTAAAACCTCCCATAGAACTGGCATCTGGTTAATGGACACTGAAAACCGGTTGGCATCTGGGTCAATATGGGACCTTAGTATTTCAATAGCAATTTAGAGAAAATGGGCGCCAACCTACTGTTGGACCAATTTCTCGCAAAAACTGCATGAAAGATGAAGAAATTTTGGCGAAGAGTCCCTCGCGCCCTAGATCCGACACTAAGGGAGATGTGTCCAATGAAAACATTCTCTGCAAAGGATTAAAGTGAAATTTAAAGTCAAATTTCAATCACAGAAGGCCGCTATTACCAAAAATTTCAGAATACTCGTTCTGTGAAAAATTAATCCATCCATGCGCTAAGATGAAAAGCTTTGCGAATCCTTGATATTTTAATCTGTTTGGAATTCATTTAATTTCGATCTTAGATGACACCTTACACCTTTCTGACAGCAAAAAAAGTGAGAGAGATGATAGAAGCAGAATGCTCAAGTGACTCAATTGCTAAAATGGACAAACAAAAACAGAAGAACATTGATGATCGTTTGAAAAGATATGTTCTTCCCAAGAACAGGCCGGTGAACCCATGGAACAAGACGCCAGAACTGAGGATTGTGCTTGTGGGAAGCGTAAGACAATTATCATGATAATCGATTTTTCCTTATTTTGGTGATTCTATTACTTACACACTGGCTAGGAGGTGGACCCAGGAAAAGCCAACTTGTTTGCAGGTTGACTTGACACAAGCCGACCAACGTCAGGGAACACGGTTTGTTAGCCAAGTCAAGCTGCAAAAAGGTTTGACTTTTCTGGGCTCACTGACTAGCCAGTGTGTAAGGTTTTTGTCTCGTATCCCATTTAAAATGGCGGTCAAGCCCATCAGTTGGCTTTTCTTTGGAGTCAACCTGCAAATTCTGAGCCAGCTGGTGGGCTTCTTGAAACTAGTAGACACCTTCAAAGCCTCCTGTCTTGGGGGGGGGGAGCCCTGAAGTGACATGGAAGTGGGGTATCCCCTGTCATTGTCAGGGGGTAGGGTACCCCCTGTCCTGGCGCCAACCCTACCACCTGACCAGAACAGCACTTTGAATAGGACCAGTGATAGGACTATAGGGTAACCCCCTGCCACACCCCAACCACCTCTGCCCCAACCAATTAAAAAGCTGATACATCCGTGGCATGAGACAAGTGGAAATACCTAAGTTATTTAACTGCAGTCAAATGTAGAATTTTAGGGTAAAAGAGCATATTTCATCCCCATGTATGAAGTATGACAGGGGGCTATGTTTTCACAGGTATTTGTCTGTTAACAGGGGGAGTGGAGAGGGTGGGGAGTGGGGATGGGGGTGGTGGTGCTTGGGGTGTGGCAGGGGGCTACCCCTTAGTCCTATCACTAAGCCTGTTCAAAGTCCTGTTCTGTGGGGTACCCCTGCCCCCTAGCCATGACAAGGGATATCCCCCTTCCACCCCATCTCACCCCATCCCTCCAGACAGGAGAGTGAGTGCTGCCAGGCCACAGGTGGTAAGCCTCTTGCAGTCATACATGAGAACTTTCTTGTTTTTGGCATATTTATTTTTGTTCCGAAAAGTTACTATGCCTTAATGTTGCCTGATAGTGGAGGCCCATGTACCAATCTTTATGTATGGAAAGATCATCACAGACAAATTTTGCCAATGCCCCAGTGTTACTTAGTAATTAATGGTTGTAGAGACTCATGTCCCAATGTTTAAATGCTCAAATGTTGTCCACTTCAAGTTCAAGTCACCTAGTGTAATTCTTGATTTTGTATATTTTTATGAAACACACCTTTTTTTAAAAAATTTTTTGGCGAACACATGTCTTTTTTGTGGGGCCATTGATACCCCTGTTTTGGTCTTCTGGTGATGTCTACCCTGGGTTTCAAAGCCAGGCTGGATCCCTCGCTTGCATGCTTCCTTGCCTGTGCACAATGGATTCCCCAGATTTACCTCTGGTGCAACACCTGCTGACCTCTTGATGGCCGGGATGACAGCCAGTCATGTTCCCTACATGCCACATATGTAGCAGAGGTAGGATGCTGGGATTTGATCGGGAGACTCCCCACACAGTAAGCAGACGTGCTATCTGCTCGGCCACTGCGACCTGCCTCACCTTAGTCTTTTTTATTGTCAAGGTTTTTTGTCCAATTAGCTCAACTAGATAAATTTGCTAATTTAAAATATGAAAAACTCAATTATTTTGACCCAGAATTTAGAGTGACCACTGGTGGCACTGAATGATATCATGTATCGAACACTGATTCTTAACAATATTATCCATACAGATAAGATTTTGCACAAACACACAGAATTGGCAACATTAGCATCAGAGAATATGAA
Organism: Haplosyllis leylae; assembly: GCA_038406175.1. Classification (NCBI taxonomy): domain Eukaryota; kingdom Metazoa; phylum Annelida; class Polychaeta; order Phyllodocida; family Syllidae; genus Haplosyllis; species Haplosyllis leylae. The sequence goes on along the minus strand of JBCAUG010002017.1, from coordinate 18,986 downwards.
AACAAAAAAAATCAGCAACAAAATGTATCATCCCGAAGGCCTCCTATTCAAATACATTGGCCACTTTGTGGCTCATAGATAAATGTACTTTATCATTTGAAACGAAATCGTTTTGCTTCGCTTTCTTTTAGTGTAAATAGATCACAAAGGTTCACCTTTGCTGGTAATACTTCATGTAATGAAGGCGCCAATCATAAGTTTGTATACGTTTAACTTCGTTCCAGACGGGTGTTGGTAAAAGCGCAACAGCGAATCTGTTAATGGGTCGGAGGGTGTTCAACGAGACCGACAGTTCTGTTTCAGCTGAAGCAGTTATTAACCACAAGAAGTTCAAGGCAAGTAATAGAGTCCATTCTTTTTGAAACAGCAAATTCAAATATAAAGCTGAAGCATTGATCATCGATTGATCACATCTCTTGATTGGCAGATTGGAAATCGGATAGTTCGCTTGGTGGACACTCCTGGAATAATTTCTACGGAGACAAACATTGAACCAGAATACAGGCTAAGGAATCGATATGCCGGAAATTTTGAATTGGTATTGTGGAAGAAAGACGAGACACTGGAACTGGAAATAGCTAAAACTGTACAAGAGTTTCCCAATGGCATTCATGTTTTCATATACATGTTAAACAGTGCCAATCCTCGTTTCACACCGCAAGACCAGGAGGCATTAAAGAAAGTCATGGTAAACACATTTGTGCTAAAATTTAACGACAAAAGGTATTGTACCCAAAGCGCAAAATCTAACTTTAAAAATACTAATCAATAATAATAGTAATCAGTAGTAATAATAATAGTAATAATAATAATAATAATCAATAGTAATAGTAATTGATAATAGTAATCAAGGCGCATTCAATTTTGGACCTGAAAATAAATTTAGATGGAGATCATTTAGGTACTAATTACCACAGGAAGCTTGAAATAAATAAAATTAAAAATGTCATTAGATCTAACGTTCTTAAATCTCAATGATTGTAATCTAGTTTTTCCATTTTTGGTTTGTTAAATTTGTCAAATTTTTTCTAAATATGGGTGCTCTTTTTTAACCTTTATGCCACCAGGCATAAATATTGTACTTTTATCAGTTTTCGAGAAATGTACACGAAAATGAGCTTCACTGGAATTTGCAGCTGTATCAAGTAGGGACTGTGGATCCCAGTAAACCTGTGGTCATCTTCCCTGCCAACAGTAACTTTAGTGCTGTTCTAGACCATTTCTATCATACACTGCCGATCATAACCTTTGTCATTTCTGAACACTAACTTTAGTTACCTTCCAAAAATAACTTCATTTATATTTTATGTATGTATTCAATGACTGTTCTCTCTCATTGTACATGTTTGTGCACCAATTTTATCATGTCTAAAATAACTGTCCCTCCAAACAAACCAAAACTTTTGTTCTAGAATCACCTTTATTTTATCATGTTTAACATTTAGGAATATATACATGTACATCACAGAATAATAATTTTTACACAGTTATCACAGTATATTCAACTTAGTTATCATAATTTCCCACTAAATTACCTCCATTCATCAAAAAATTAGCACTCACCCTGTTCTTCCTAGGCTCTTCTTTATAATTTTTTTCTGTGTGGTAAATTTTGAAACAAGGCATAATGCACAAAGGTTTTCTACAGGCCTCACACCAAAACCAAAACTCCCTTTACCTCCTGGAATGTTTGTAATGAAATGTCTTTCTGTCAAATGTTTCTGTTCTTCTTCCTCTGCATTTCTCCTTGCAATTTTCTGACTAATAACTGGTTGTAACATTTTACTCCCTCTTTAAGTAAGTAATTCACCATTTTGTCTCTGTATTCATCATAGCTTAGTTTTTGGCAACTATAACGTCTATTCAGTATGTATGCATTTAGTAGAACCAGATTAAACAAATGAAAAATACCCTACCCTTCCATGCCATACTTCCCTCATCAAAGCTCAAGTCCCTCCCAGATTTGTAACTTCTAAGAAATGATCTCTCCATCATGTCAATAAAAGGCCGGACTTTAAATAAAGGGTCATATCTAGGGTGATTGCATGGGAGATCTAAATTTCCATCTGAAACTTGAAAATTGGACAGAATTGCTTGGAAAGTATTCCAGCCCATGTACATCCTGAAAAACCTGTCTTCACAATTTTTCCATGATCCCAATACTTCTCAAGGCATCCTTTCCTCACAAGACCAATCACCCTTTTTTAAAATTAATTTTTGTCACAGCTTGGTAAATACTTTCGATTGGGCAACATGTCCCAAAAGCAAACATTGATCTGAAATGAAGCTCCTCAAATAAGCAGGGACTGGAATAGTAATTATCCATGTAAACATGGTGTCCCTTGTCTAGTAATCTAGACAATATGTGCTAGGAAGATCTTGATACCCCCTTCTCTGACATCTCTCCATCCTCTCATTCAATCTCTCTGTGACATGTTCTTACCTGAAATTAGATGAGATATAATTTTATCTTTTGCATTTTGTGGCCACTTCACTTTACTAGACAAATCTACTTTATAAAAGAAACTGCATATATTTAAAAAATATCAAAAGTATTTTTAGAACCAAAACATACTGAATGCCAAGAGTAAGAACAAGGCCAGCCAGATAAGCTCTAAGAAAATCCAAGTCATGTTGAGCACATGCATACATGGCACTCTTCATTACTGCCTGTTCACCATTTTGCTGGAAAATTCTCACAAAGACTAATATTCTACTCCTTTTTTCCACCCTATATTGAAGCCGTATCCAGTGCATTTTATTAATGGACTGTGGCATATATTCATTGAAGATTTCTTCAAGACAATTTTGCAAATAGCCTATTTTAGACATGATAAATGGAACCAGTGCAGAATGTAATGATGTCCAGTTTGAACAGCTATTGGAAAATACCCCATATCAGCACTAAAAATAGCAACTACATAGTGCTACATCACAGGATTCCCTCAGATCCATTCCACTAATTGGTTAGGACCACCATTTTGTCTTTCATGTGCAGAACCTGTTCAAAGTTCTAGAAGGCTTAGAAGCATTGGTTTGTGACACTATAAAAGCATGGACATTGTGCAGACCACAATCAAACATGAATAATTCACAATCTGAGGAGTTTCAAAAAGTTTCAACAGAAGATTTGTGCTACTCGGAATGGGAAGAATTGGAAGTAGCCTTCCCAAATCTTGACATTTACAGTGAGTGCAGTTCATATAACCCTACAGAATCAATGGGAGAAAAACCTTTTTTTGAAGATGAAATCAATGATAAATCCACAGAAGCAGTAAGTATAAAATGCACATGTCTTTTACAATTACATCAGGCTTTGTATAAAACATAACCTTAATCATGTACTGTAATATCAAAATACAGTGTCTCTCAGTTACAAATCATATTTTCAAAAACAGAAAATTGTTGAATATTTCATAAAAAATTCTCCTTTTATTCCAGTTCCCAGCTAGATGGACTACCCTTATGTGTGTAGTTGTACCAGGACTGAACCCACTACCAGCAGAAGTGTGCATCAAGTATAATCAAGAGGAAGAAAAACACTAATTGTATCAGACAAATTAACCTCACATCAACAGTTGAATTGACTTTCTCATGAACACAACCTGACTGATACAGCTAATTTAAGCAGCTGACAATGGATAATTTTCTTTTGATTGGGAAACTTCTCCAAGAAAGGAAGGGATTCAACAGATCCAAATTCATATGGAACAACATCCAATGATAACAGAGCCAAAGGGAAAAGACACTAAAAATGCAAAAAACAATGACAGGAATGCACACACCAGAGGCAGATCCAGTCAAACACACATATGAGCAAACTGTAAAGGACTTACCTGTGATCAGGACTACAAGATACATGGCAAAAGGTGAAACCAAACATCAAAGAAAGCCAATGGACATCAAAGGACACTCTGGGAAAGTACTGCAAAATTCCCTGAAAAACAAATAGAAAACTGTGAAATGGATCCGCACTGCAGACCCTGTGCACAAGTGAACTTTTTACTGATAAGCTGTTACTAATAATGTACAACAGTCCTAAGACTGTGATAATCACACAAATAAATCAAGGCACTTAATCCACAACCATGTAAATCAATCAGCCAGGTTATGAATCAGTGCAACCCACACATAACCACAAGAATGTAATACAATGTATCAAGATAACAAAAAAAATGTAAAAAGTAATTCAAAATCCCCAATAGGTCTTTTTACAAATAACGGAGAGGTTGTCACAGTCAGATTCTGGTTTGCTCCAAGCGACCCCAGTTCATCATGTCTAACACCAAGCAACCTTAAACCCAAGCATGCTAGATGAATGAAATGGGTACTGGCCACACATGAGTGACCTACCCACTGAGTTCCCTCTGCCAGGGTGTGACACATGCTGTGATAATTGTTACTTAAGATACTCATTAACCTATTTTTGGGATGATTATGTATTGAGCCACTGAAATGTAACACAACCAGAAGTACTACAATAAACATATCTGCTGTACAGATATCTCAACAAATGTCTTAGAGTTCTCTATGCAGAATGCCAAGATGATCATGTATGCAAGATATTGGTATGTCAACTGAGTGCAGTAACTACTCAACATAACCATACCAAGAGATGTGTCACAGATCAACCAGATGCATTAACCTGTCACATGTGCAACCAAGTATTCATTGATGAAAATGCCAAACTAATATGATGTGATTGATGTGAAAATTGGTATTGTATAAAATGTGCCAACATCCCAAAAGTAGGATATGCTTTCTTACCAAGTCAAGAAGCTGAAGCTGTTGAGTGTTATTGTAGACCATGTAAACTACCAGCAAAAACTGCAGTCCTGGAGGAAAAATGCATTGAAGACAGATGCAAGGTACATATGGAAAGGATCAACCAAAGGATGAAGTCAATAGAGTGAAGTATTCAAAGAAAAGCAGAGCAGACAACAGTAGAAGAACTACAAAAAAGGTAGAGAATGTAGAGAATAAAATCTAAAGAATTGAAGAAGGCAAGGAAGTGAGAAAGTCATGGGATGATATAATGCAGACTCCAAAAAAGAAAACTGGAAGAAGTAATAGAAAAACAACTAAGGGATAGAGAAAATGAGCAGAAGGACAGACAAAACAGAAGAAATAATATAATTGTAATTGGACTCCCTGAGTCCAAACTGGTAGAGAATGAACATAGGAAGGAGGAAGATATATATTAAGTGAATAGTTGGCCTACAATATGTCCAGTTAACATCACAGAGGAAGCAATCAGCAAGGCAATAAGATTGAGGAAACTGAATGAAGAAAAGGACCAATCACTGTTAATTACACTGAAGGAAGAAGTAAAGAAAAGGTGATTATTCCTAAACCTCAACAAAATTAGAGATGCAGGAGAACCATTCAGTAAAGTAATTATCACTCATGATCTTACTAAGAAACAGAAGGAGGAGCTGAAACAAATGGTAGAGCAGGGACCACCATGGAGCTGGCTTATAAAGAAGATACCAAAAAGAATGTAAAGAAAGAAAGCACAAAGGCAGAAAAAATACCAATACTCAAACATCAAAAAAATTACTTTCTGCCAATAATGAAACAACTAGGGAAAAAAATCAGGCAGTGAAAGTTTCACAAGGTGACTTGCACCCTTTGCACCCCAACCTTCTCACCCCTTGCACCCTTCTCACCCCTTGCATCCTTCACACCCTTTGCACCCTTCACACCCCTCACACCCTTTGCACCAGATGTTACCTCTTTGAAGATCAAATTGCAAATGACAAGTATCTCACATTTATAGTCTTTCTGGGGTGCAAAGGGTGCAAGGGTTGGTGCGAGGGGTGCAAAGGGTGTGAAGGCAATAATAAACTAGGTTTTTGGGTCCCCACCATGCTAGGTCATAAAAAGTTTGATTACAACAAATAGTGGTTAGATGTCCCCACCACCTGCAAATAGAACCATCATACCATGTATAGTCACTGAGCTGCAAAAGGTCTTCATAGGTCCCCACCACGGGCCCAAAATTTAGGGGCAAAAACCATCAATCAACCACTAAGGTGACTCTAGCGAGCCACCAATGATTATGACCCCCTCCCCCCACCTCAATTTGACCGTAAAGAAACTCCGGAGATATATTTCGTTCTAAATTCTATGAAATTCGGAACTTTTAGATCCAATATGCAAATGAGCTAAGCAAGTAAGCAAGATGTCTGACGAAGTGGAAAAGGGATAAACTCGTAGAAATGTAATCTATTTTCTATCGTTTACACTAACGTAAGCAAAGTTTTAACGAGTTGTCCACAGTAAGAACCCTTTCTGGTAAGTGTAGGCAGATTATATGCAGTATTCAACACCTTTTAACGCTATCAAGGGCAAATGTTTTGGTGGTGCATTTCGACCGCCCCCACATTTTAATCAATTTTTGTTGTTAAATCACCATTAAATTACAACATGGTGATGTGTTTTTACTGTTGGGAATGTAAACTTACCTGAAAGCAGAGTTTCACAGAAATATAGTGCAGAGTTATGTTATTAGTATGTTGTACATTGTAGTCATTGAATAGATGATACTGGTTCTGTATCAGCTGTCAGCTGAGCCTGTTGGTTTTTGTGTCCACACAGATTTTTGTTTGACATCTTTGCACATATATTTTCATGTTCAATAGTGTGATTGAAAGTGCAGTTCAAAGATAAAGTTACATTTTTTGCGACAATTCTTGAAGGAAGTAACAACGAGTGCAGAAAGGTTAAGTTTTTACTAGGTTGATTTGTGAAGATCGAACAAGTAAGAAAGGGCAACTTTCAAGATATCTTGGCAATTCTTGCCCATCTTTTTTTAAATTTAAATTTAAATACTTCCATATCTGGATTGGATATGTTTGTCCAGAAAGCTTCGTATACACTAATGATTCTTGATTCGATATTCATACCAGCACTATTGTATCGGACACAGATGACGATGAAAAATTATTCATGTGAAAGTGATATTGTCTTTTCTTTTTGTCTTTTCTTTTTGTGGCTCGTCTTCCTTTTGTCACAGCATCGCGATTTCATGTCTTCCGAAGACTTGTTGTGACAAATTTCAGTCTATATAGAGAGGAAAAGTCACTACAAGCCCTCTTATAAAGGATTTCTAGTAAATTTTTCTCTATATAGAGAGAAAATTGATATTTGTAGTGTAGTGGCTTTTGTAGTGACTACTATGGGAAAACCCTCTATTTTTTTAGGGAGTGACAAGACAAAATGGGTGAAAATTCCAGTTGTAGTGATAAAATCTCACTACAGTACTACAACAAAGTCACTACAAGACTTTTAGTAACCAGGACCACTTCTGTAGTAACATTATACAGTAGTTTAGGCGTTTTTCTTGCAAGGAAAAGCCCTATACTTCACGAAAAGTTGCTGTGACAAAAGGAAGACGTTCACTTTTTTGTATTGATAGTATATTTCCATAAGGTCCGGTTTACTGAGGTTTCATGGGGACTTCTTTTTGAAATTTCACCCAGTATAACTTTTGAAATCAGGGTAACTCAAAAACCACTGATAAAACCACAGCTTCTGTTTGGCTCAGCATACATGTGATATTCAAATCTATTTTAAATTGATTTCAGTTATTACAAAGAAACAAAATTAATCATTTTAACGAATAATTATGTTGTTGAAGGTTTTGTGGTCAACCTCACTGGCATGGTCATTTAATTGTGTATTACACCAGTAGTTCATAAGGTTGTGAAGTATGTGAAGTGGGATAGAAAAAAATACTTATGAAAAGGGTTGCTGTGACCATGGCACCATGCAGTTTGGCAGACGTTTTCAACTGGCTGACTGTCCCACATGTGTTATCGTTAAAAAGCTGCAATAAGGGGGAAGGTCAATATTCTTCAGCGGTTTTGCATCACGCTGACTTACGAATATTCTTGTGAAGAGTTATCTCTTCTAATCCTTTGAGACAAGGGTAAGAAGTCTTGTGGTAAGTATCGCAGCGGGAAAGAACTAGTGTCTGCAGTTTTATTTAGCGGATCAATGTTGAAATTTCCGCAATTTCATCCTGTCTGGACTTGAAGCATTCGACATTTTAGGCTAGTTACTGGATTACTAGTTTACCATCAGCCCTCCTTGTTCAGGAGTTACATGATTATATATTGAATGGGGCCCGGTGAAGAAAGGCATTTTACCTAAATTTGGGCGCAAGTAATGTATTTTGTGATGTTGAATAGATGCTAAATATGGAAGCATTGCAAGCCTCCGGGAACTGTTCATTCAGCACATGGTGCTTTATCTATTTGAATAGTCGTTATGCGCAGACACATTGTGTTGCCAGTCGTTTTTCCACTGATGAGATGTGGAGAATATAACCGAACTGCCCGGTCAATACAGTACTCGGTAGGAAGGGCCAGGAATATCGTGTTTGCGCATAATTTTCTAATTTTTGTGTAATATGTCGCTCTCACCAGCGCACCATTCGTATAAAAGCTATAAATACAACGGTATGTTTATGTGATATACTGAAGTTGGACAGTTATTTAGCAGTTTGATTTTCCAACTTTATAACTTACCATAATTGTCAATTTGGTGTGTAAAAAGCTTTAGAAATTGAAGCAAGTAAGTATGGGAAATCATTTCAGTGGAATAGGTCACTGCTGCTTTAGCTTTTTTTCTGAACGGAAGCGCTATTCTGTGCTCGCATCTATTGGTGCGGCCGTCTGTTACAGAGCATTGATTGGAGACACTGCTCGATGTGTTCTGTACAGTCAGTTATTTGGGCTATTTTAGCCTTTTGCGTGCATTCAGCGTGTCCTAGTGAACTATCTAGCCGTGCCATGTGACGAGCAGTGCCCTAATAAGGGTGTACAGTGGGGCTATTTACATCACATGCGCGATGGCCACATCAAAGACAGCAACGACACACATGGTTTCACTGTATCCGTGTGCAACTTAGAATGCGTCAGAGATGATGCCACTAAATTAGTCGAGGTTCCACGCACCATGAACATGTAGTATGGAGTAGAAAACACGTACAAATGGAAAACTTGTTTATTACAAATAAGCTATCATGCCAAATGTATTATTCATCTTTGAACTGCATTTAACCCGTGAGAGCCATACAATGGTCACGGTGAAAATTAGATTCCATCAATATGAGCATCAATTATTAAACCCAAATATGGTTAATTACGAGTCGAGTACATTGTTAAAGTGACTAATACATTGCAAAAGCCGGTCCGACAAAAACATGTACACATAATTTTAGGAAATCCTTTAATTAAGCATAGTCGTATGCCGTATGCAGTTGTTCACTGCAATGACGTTCTTGTAATTTCAAATCTGTGAAGCCAGTGAATAAAGCCTGTTGCAGCTTAAAGTCATGATATCCACATTCTCAAAAAAATATGAACCGACAGTGAGGCCCGTGAGGATACCTGATAATTCCCTGCTGTAGGTTTATCGATCGCGCATTGAAGAACCATTTTATGCGTGCAAACGGCAAACTTTTGGTTAATATTCATTTTGTAAAGTTGATGTGCTGGTGGTCACAAATCAATCGGACGGCTAGGAAATGATGAACAAGAAATATTTGTTGTTTTTCGTGAGCAGTTATTTTGTGCATTTAGTACGCTTCCTAAATAAGGATGTCCGTTTTTGACATGTGTTAATTCGTAACAGCCCATAACGTTTGATCTTTGAAAAAATGAAGCGGCTGTGGCTGTACAAGATAATTTGGGTTAAATTTAGGCATTGACAGATATTCAATGTGGCTGATTTCTTTTACCTCTTATGGTTTATGGAAGATATGAAAATGGGCTCTCTGTACTTTCTTTGAGGAAAAATGTCTGACAAAGATTTAATGGATCACAGTAGCGTGCAATGAGCCTCTGGCTTTCAACGTTTATAACCTGTCAATATCACCAGCACTGACCAGTCCCGATATACAACCACAACCTGTCACCAACATAATCATTTGATTACCATGGTTACTCATTTCTGTGTCATTTCAATCGTAAAATATTTATAAACTCCATCTAAAAAGTTAATTAATTTTAGAAATTGTATTATTGGCAGTTGCTCTTAAAGGTCACGATTTCATTCAAGATTATTTATTTTAGTTTCTAAGTAAGTTCATCTTCGTCGTACTAATATCTAGAAATGCTGTCAGTTAAATATTTTTATTTTATTGACACATGTTCAAACGATCTGATTAATTCAAGGTTAACATCAAGTGCCATTTAACATCGACTTTAAAAAGAAAGCCTCCACATATTTCTGGGGTTATGCATGCATGGTACTTTGGGCGGAAGGGGTCGTGTGCCTTTGCTCAAAGAATCTATCTATGATTCATGTTCTTGAGACAACCGTACTTGTAACACTTTTCTTGTGTATATCTTAAAATGGCATCGGACTGGAAAAAAAACCAGGAAACTTGAACCATGTTCATCACATATTCCGTTTTTGATTCCGTCGTTGCTTTATTACATTTCATTGCGAATGAGACTGAGAAACAGAATAGAAAGTATCTTTGGTTCAGTAATTTTTTCGCATCCTTCACTGTCTGGGAATGTACGGCTTGTGCAGAATTTTGTCTTGATTATGAAATTGCGCATCAGTTAAAGATTGACGTTGACGTACGTTACGATTGTTAATTTCCAATAACAAAGCCAATTCTACGTGTAGTGCAGCTGGAAAGAAGCGAAGTTGCGCTACTTTATTAGGTGATTATAGCTGTGGACTTAACCAATACTGTGTCAAAATGCAGGAGAAGAATCCAGTGAAGGAGATTTAAATTACATGTACATGATAATGTGAATTGAGGACAAGAAGAAGCGAGACAAGAGGTGAGATCAATGACATTATCAGAAAGACATTAACCTCAACGTTTCATTTAACCTTGGCTTTGAAAAGTGAAAGGCCAATCTATGCAATAGTTTTCCAATGTGGTACAATAATTCATGTCTCCGCAACATTTTGGTTAAATTGTTATCTTTGTCCACTTGGTTTCCTGGATATTTGATTTTTTGGTCAGCCAAGGTGTAACAGTGCTTTGTGCGCTGGTGTTCTTGCAAAGGATTTTGAGTGGTTGTTGACGACGTTGACGAAAGCTTGCCCAATATGTATATCATTCCACCTGCAGTGAAATTCCACCTCTAGTTTAAGAAGGCCCAAGTTACCCATTGAAAAAAACGACAACATGATCGGCTCATACTGTGAATGTATGGAGGGATTTTGTGATCTCGAGTCTGAATAACTTACGATGTAAGAGAGTGGCAAGTTGGAAAGAGTACTTACGGTAGTTAATCATATCATATGAATGGGATATACGGTTACCATGGAAACTTATTAGTTACTTCACACCTGATCATGCCTGCGGACAGTTAGATGTCTTACAACGAATTTTGAAATGAAAAGACAGCTTAGTGCAACTATTGCTAAATGGTTGAGATGTCATCGCCGACTTTGTGGAATAATCCATTGACATTTCGAGAAATGCAAAAACCAGACCACAGACTAATAATGACACAGTACGCAATCGTACTATGTCCTTCATGCGGTATCGTTGTCGTTCGTAGAAGCTCTCATTGCTGATAATCGTAAACATTCCACGAGGCATTTCCTTGCTGGATGAATCAAGTTTCCCAGTGTCTCCTAACTAGACCTGCATCAGGAAACGTCTTATTCTCGACACTTAATTTGTTATTCAGAAATCGAATGATATTGTTGATAGGACAAATTTTACAAGATACATGTCAGATACAAAATGTCAATTGTTAGAAAAGCTATAAACAGCGATGATCCAGCTGTAGTTACACTTTCTTTTACTGTCGGTTTCAGGCGAGTGCCATGCGCCCTCCTCTATGGGGGCCTTACACGGCTACACGGCGTTATGAGCAACACCCTCAATGAGCTCCTGGGCGTAGCGAATCCACACGAGAGCAACAGTACCAGTGACAACAACAGTAGTAACAACAACAACAACAACAACAACAGCAGGTCTTATGCCCAAATGTGAGTACATTTTAATTCAAGTAAGTCCGTACGTCATTGACCTCAGATGACCGCTTTGTGAATTACAGATTACCGAACTGAGGACATTGCCATTTGTCGTTTATCATCCCAAGAATACAGATCCTTAGTGAACGACATCGTCCTTTGCTGTGCTTATCATACTAATATACGTTTCTTTTAAAAGAGTCATGTCGTCAATCAAAAAGTGCCGTCTTATGCATTATGTAGAGCCGTAGTGTAGAAATCTTGTGTGCTATTATTGATTTCGTGTATGCGTACTGACTGAAGCTTTTAATCCAAGCTATTCTTTCGGAGCTGAAAATTCAACTGCGAAGTCTTACTGCGGCAAGAAACATTGCAGTGCATCGCAGTGAATTTGTACGGAATAAAGTTAAACGTGAATTCAGAACGTTGAGGGTCATTGACCGTAAATTCCGTAAATCGGACCACCATGTAAACGAAGCGACTTTACGTAAGAGAAATAAGTTGGAAATGCGTAAGCAGAATGAGATTTTCGGTAAGTTTTAAATTAGCATGATTTAAGTTTGTATCAAAGTGGCAGTCGGTGTGCGGTGCTGACTAAAAAGACATCATTTGCATAGAAATGTAGTTGGTAATGAATGAAAATAAAACTCCCGTTACGGCAGGACTTTTTCCTTCCTCCCCTTTTTCATTTAATTTCTTTTCTTATCTTGGAAGCTTTTTTTACTGTTCTGTCTATTATTATTTCATTAATGATCTCAAGTTCATTTGCACAGTTGTGACGTAAGTCTTAATGAACGAAATGAAAACGAAACAGAAAGACGAAGGGCAGTGCTAAAAGGGGAAACTAGAATTATCTTTTTGTGTGAACACGGTAATATCATCATTTGATATTATTATTATAAGGCATCGCAATGAATAGCTTGGCACTCATCCACTCGTCCGTAACAGTAAGTTTTCTTTTCCGGGCCAGGGTGAACTAGTGAAAAAAAATTGGAAAAAACCCAATTTATTGACATTTACGAGTTAGTTTTCATCCGGGCAAGTTAAATTTGGGGTTTCTCGCCCATATGGGCAAGTGGATGTGAACGAAGTTAAGCAGCGTGGGCATCGCTCGTCATTGGTGTCATCTACATGCGTGACCTCAGCATGTGAAGTGCTGGGAGAAAGAAGGTCAACGATGCTGCAAACACGATTATGTAAGCCCGTCTGTCTGTCTGTCGGTCAGTCGGCCTGCACACACATGTCCTTACAAGGAGCACTTTTCATTCAAACTTGTAATGATGTTTCACTTAACCGCCAGCTACTTGTGAACGAACTGAAGAAATAATGTAAAAGGCAGACGAATCATTCCTAGGCGAGAGCTTACATTTTGAAGAGTGACATTTCAAAATACAATGAAAAGGAATTATTTGCGAGATTGTTGCACAACTCTACAAGAATTAGGTGCGACGTTTTTTTCTAATGGTGTATTCATCTAAACGTCTGATCTTTAAATAAAGCACATTTCGTAGAAATGTCAAACGTAATTCTTTTCAGTTTGCCTGTGAATGTCTCACACGTTTATTTTAGCTTGGTTTACAGACAATGCACAATGCATAAAGGCATAGAAATGTACGTTTGAAACCGCACAACGTGCATTATAAATAGAAAGGTCCATAGCCGAGATAAGAGGCGAAAAAATGATGTATTTCTACACCACTTTTACAGCATGTAATGCATGGTAAATTTAACTCGCATTGAAAAAGGTCTTAGCTCGTAGGAAGCGATCAAGCGTTGAATATTTTACATTCACCTTAACGGCATTCATAGCCAAATTATGCTTTGGATGAAATTAAATTGAATTTCAAGTTCGTATAGAATATTGGGAACGTAGAATTGTTCGGCACAGAATATTGGGAACATGGAATTGCTTGGCATAGAATATTGGGAGCATGGAATTGTTATTTGATTATAGGATTTGCAGGGGCCCGTCTGGAGTATGTATGCAGCAACTAACTCGCGAACCTCCAGTGACCATTTAGTCCTTAGCGAAAGAATTTGCTCGATAATACATGATTATCTGGTTGGAATGTTCGTAGCTTCAAATAATACTTGGCTGGAAACTTGGGGCAACTAGGGTTCATCTCAAATTAGAATGCATTTTTTAAAAATTGCCCTGGTGAGAAAGACGTGGATAAATTGAGACTCGTTTCAGGAGTTAATCTGTTAGATTTTTATCTGACTCCAAAGGTTACAACCAGGAGAGATATCGCTCATTACGATGAGGTGAATTGGGACTCCTTATGAAGTAAACTTTAACGAAGTGATTAGACATGTATTTATTCTGTACATCTGAACACTTTCGATAGATATATTTGTCCTGGGTACATGTAGATTTACAACAGTTCAGGACTTAACTACAAGCATTAATAATTAGTAATACGCCAGGTACTCGTTGGATAGATGGCTGATGATATTTTTATTACTTGAACAAACTGCCGTACAGGGTTCCCATTGCTGGGAGTGCTAGAGAAATAAGTGAAACATTTCCAATTCCAGAAAAAGATCATGGAGTTGTGTAATTTTATTTAAAATCCTGGGAAAACGACCATGTCCCTTTTTGGGTTCAATGCACTCTATGTTGGGGCAGGTCCATCAGGTATGGCTTATAAAGGGATATTGTACTTTTTGAATATTGTAGGAAAGGCAGTTTTTTCTGCAGATGTTAATTTTAAAGGCTACTTAAAATTTTAAAAATGCCTAGAAATTCATTATTTGTTGAGAAACCTGGAAAATGTCTGGAATTTTGTCAGTTCAGGAAAGGGGAAGGAACCCAGTAGTAGGATCTATGATTGTGTTAGTCAAATCTATTTAATGTTGTGAGATGGTTTGTAAATATAGTACCGAGTCAAATGTTCCAGACCACTTTAGTTGGGGAGAGAAATCAAGTATCTTGACGTGTCGTTGTTGTTAGCATTGCTGTCATCATTTCAACTGTTTACTCTGCTCGTGACTAGATATGCTTCTTATTTTTGGCGTCTGTGCACATTTATCCAAGATAGCTGTAAACTATAATCATCTAACTAAATATTAATTATAGCTTAGCAGCCTCAATAGTGTTGATTAGTTGACATTTTGTTCTTTTTAAGTGCTTGTGGTTTTCAACAAACCGTAGACCATTGCCTGACAAAGAGGAGTTTGTTTGACATTCAAGTACATGACATTCATTAATGTCTTGAAATATTGAACAATATCAATAAAGGTTGATTACGGTATGTATTGAATCTTTGAATAGCAAGAAAGCAACTTTAGGAAACGAATTGTTTAGCTAGTAGATACCATATCTAGGAAACGTAACCGAGTGCACTTAAAAATGCATGCACACTTGCGTTTAGCATCTAAGCCTTTTAAACTATGGTTCCAGCAGTACGTGAAATACACTCCTGTCCACCAGCACATGATTTTCCAGCTTGTCGTCATAAATTCTTCGCATAACAATATGTCCATCTTTCAAACTATTTACTCGTTTAGTGAAGAAAATTCTGTCGGTGCCAGACTGGTTAATTTCAATTACACAGGCGTGCAGTGTCCACTGACACAGCGACTTAAATTAAAGTGAACTTATCGTTTGAAATACAATGTAGTGATGTTGATGTAATTGTATTGACGTGGATCCGGCTGTGCATGGTACACTGCAATGTATCCCACAGACTGGATTGGGAAGCGAGACCCTTGATGACCACAATGCACTCAGTCCCTCAGACAGTATGCCCTCCTGACCCAGTCTGTGATGACTTTGGAGGTTACACACATGCAGCTGTGAATACCTCAAGCGGACGAAAATACATGCACATGGGACTTCACAGGTCGTGGCATGTAGACCGGAGGAACTAACCGCAACATGCGAACATTATGGCGTGCTCTCCATAGGCTCATCCTCTCCAACCTCAAAACCACAGCCTTGTTAGAGCTATGATACAACGAATGTTTATGCCGTGCAATGAAGTCATTTCTTTAGTGCTGCTATATTTTTGTACCATTAGAAATGGTATAGAAATGTAAATTTGAGACAACAGCTTGTTCACCTACAATCTACAAACTTAATGGTGATTTTTATAATTGATTTAATTGTGCAGTCTATTTGTCGGAAGGTACTGTATCATCGAGGCCGGAAGGTTCATTATTTGCAGCAACCAAATGACATTGGCATTATTACTCAAATAACTATTTTTCCTGAGATGTCCAAAAATTACATAGAATTCTGAAGGCAATTCTCTTGTGGAAGGGAACATAGAGAGACGGTGAACATGAATTTTTCGAGACCAAGTACAAGTAGTTGGATATTTTGATTGGGTTCAACGCAAGGGTAGTGTACTTCACTATTGGCATCATCCATGTTTGTTCGTTCACCCAGATACGCTGACCTCTCCGAGTCAGTCATGTTAGACGTACCGGGGAGCAACCCAAACAAAAAGCATGTAAACCACTGTAATGTGGAGATGGCGGTTTTGGCACCCAGTCCCAGGTACATTGTACGTACACGTCACATGTGATGAATATTGATTTCAGACATGTCATTTATGGTCAGGGACTCTGAGTGTTGCCCAAGAGGAGAACGTTTGAAGCTCTTTTACTTTGCTTCTTATCATTTATGAATATCAAGTTTTGAATGGACTTATTTCAAGAACACATAAGATCAATTTTTCGCTTCGACATGTATTACTTTTACTGCAGTTCCACAATTACCGCCACCAGAACACAAATAGTTTTGCCAGGCGTTTGCAGACGTAGGTGGACCTGCTAAAATTAGCAATTTTTCCGTACTGTATTTCCTAAATTGGTTGGATCGGATATTCTAACTGAACAAATTTGAAGTCTGTATTCGGTGGAATTAAGTGAAACTGAAATAAGTGTGCCCGCCATTGCAGTATTATTGTGTGACCTGTGTGAAAAGGTGATTGTGTATGATGAGTTCGTCCTTGTCAAGTACGTTTGTGCCATAAGTCTTACTGTTCAAGGTCCTAAGTACAATGTTACCATAACATCCACGTCAATTCGTCTCGCGGGGTTGGCAGGGGAGGAGTGCGGGTGAGAGAGGGGATTCCTTGCATCACTGACCGACTCATCAAATAATGGAACAGTTTTCTTCGTTCTTCGTTTTATCGTCTTACACAAAGCGGTACTTAAGAGCAAGAAGGCATGTGGTTCTCCAAGGCAGCGGTACTCGTGACATGCATAAGTGTTAATTGGTAACGAACGAAAAGGTGATGTGCGTGTCTGTACCAGGGTCTGGTAAATATGCAATTTTCACTTCGACGTAAACTGAATTTTACACAGTTCCAACAAAGAAACTTTGGTACCAGTGATCAGACGGCATCACATATCCAACTCGGCTCCCACCATGCAGTTTTAGACTAGTTTAAATTTAAATTAAATGTTGGATTTATTGCTTTCCAGATACACAAAAGTTTTGAATGAAATGCATGCACATTCCACCCATCTGTGTCTGGATACTTCTTACTTAAATGCTTTGAAAAAATTGTTGCTGCTGTTGTGTTCTTCCTTTGCGTGTCTCCCTCATCATCAACACTTCGACACGACTGGATCCGCTACTTTAGCTTTGAAGTCCTTAGCTTTCAGGTACTTAGAACGTGGTCTCAATTTCCTGCAACATTTTATGGGGGGGGGGGGCAGTCGATAATTTCACGTGTAAAAAATGAGCTGAGAGCTTTACCCATCAATTATCTTTAAAAGACAAGTGAGTTATGAGCGCATATGACCACCCCTCCCAGCAATAACTCCTTTGTACGCTACAGTTAGGAATTAACACGTGTGTACACAGAACCACATGGTCTGAAGCAACATCTCTAACCCATTCATTTCTGAAAACACTGTGAATAACAAGAATCCATCCGGACGAGTGACTCCAAATTTAACTTGCGGGGATAAAAGTCAGCTCGTTATTGCAAATAAATATCTTATTTTCCCATAATTTCAACTTGTTCATCTGGTTTGTTAATTTAAAAATCAACTTGTCCGTCCAACAGCAAAATCCACTTGTCACGGACGAGCGGACGAGTGTTCAAACATTCACTAAGTGTGATCCTCCGTCTTAGTTTGATCAAATTTCTTGATATGTCCGTGAACAACGGTACACGCCAAGGTATTTCCAATCTTTTACCAATCAGAACAGTCGAGGAGTAGTAAGTGGGGTTAAAATTTATAAGTGTTTACTATTAATTTACTGGACAAATTTCGCTGGTACGCTCGAAGTGCAACGCTATTGCTTTTTGCACGACGCGATTTACGGCGGCGATTAGGACGTCGTTCACAATTTCTGATACAATTCTCACGTTCGATGTACAGCGCAGTTACTCTTTGCACGACGCGATTAGAAACATCGTTCATAATTTGTGATACAAGTCATCAAATGTGACAACCTTTTTCTTATCTTCAAAACTAAAAGATAATGATCTGTTTGTCTGTCTGTTTGTATGCAGTCTGCCCATTACATTTTGCACTGATTGGGTATTGGGGTATGACGTATGTCATGTTCTGTCTTCTACCCCCCTCCCACACCCCCCTCCCAAAAAAAACACGATGGGGTGGGGTTCGCAGACTAGCTTGCTGGTGAACTGAGAATTAGAGGCAGAAACCATTTGTTAAATATAACAAAAGCAAAATTGGCAAACTTAAAATGTTGTAAAACGTTCGATGTCTACTATTCATTCGAACAATCTGTTGCCGTCGTTGCTTCAAGCATTTCATCCCAACACAATGAATCGCAAAGAGGAGTAATGAAATTGCGACAGACCCAGCCCATGAACAGTCTAAAGGTCAAGCCATTCTGTTATCTTCACAGTGGCATTCGGTAAATCAAAACTTTACAATTTTAAAGGCCTTTGAATGCGCATCACAAAGGGTTATCAAAGACCCTTGCGAGGTCTTTTAGGTGTACTAATAATACTCAGATACGATCGAGTATAGTCTACGCTTTCCTGGACCTCTGGTACCTAGGATCCTCTGAGGAAGGTCTTACGTCCGGT
>JBCAUG010002006.1:0-11532 GCA_038406175.1 Haplosyllis leylae | reverse complement strand
TTGTTTTGAGGTTTTTGGATAACATTCCATAAGTCCTTTTTTTTGTGTTTGGGTGCTAATGGTACCACCGTTCTGGACTTACGGTGATGTCTGGCCTGAGCTTCAAAGCCAGGAGTGTTTTGTCACCTGTGTGCGATGGATTCCTCAGATTCATCTCTGGTGCAGCACCTGCTGACCAGCACGGCAGCCGAGCCTTTTTGACCCTCATCGTGCACTGAGAGAGTCACAAAATGTAACTTTAATTTGAAATGTTATTGTAATGGCTTTGGTAACTATTTTGTTGAATTGTTTCACAGGATGGTGAATGTGTCGATATCAATGAATGCGAAACAGAAGACACTGAATGCCACGAACATGCGGAGTGTGTTAACAAACCAGGATATTTCTACTGTCAATGTAAACATGATGAGGGTTACTATGGAGATGGAACGCATTGTTACAGTTAGTGTATTTCCCTCGTGTTTTGATTTTACAGCCTTGTTTAAACGTACCGTGAACATCATAGTTTTTTGCACCGTTTAAAAATGGGGTCAGTGCATATTGTTTGCACAAACGTCAAAAAGATCAAAGGTGCCGCTTATGAGCGCTCACAAAAGCTGTGACGTTAACGGTTCGTGTAAATGAGGCTTCAACATAAATAACAATAATTATTCTCCAGCACATGCTCCAATGAGCATGTTTGTGAAATATCAATTTATGTTCTTGTTTCATTTATGTAGAGCCAAACCCCTGCGACCTACCGGATATTTGTCATGAACACGCCACTTGCAGTGCGGAGGGAGATGTCGCCACGTGTACGTGTATACCACCGCTGAAAGGCGACGGAAAACTCAAGTGCGAACGTAAGTACTGTTGCGTTACGGCTTGACATTTCAAGGTTTTATTAATTGAGAAATTTAGCAAATACTCGTACAATGCATTCTCTACGGGTTTCCTTTTTTCCCTTGTTTCTTGTTACAAAATACCAATATGCCACATAGCAATGCCTTCTATGCGCGCTCCATCCAGAGTAAGGGTTCCTCCCACTGCAGCTTCAGTCTTCACTTAACCATTGTACAGTCAAGATATAGAAATTTTTAGTGGAATTAATAAAGGTTGTAAATGGTAACTTTTCCTTGTTGGATTGAATATTCGTTAAATGTGATAGAGCATTGTGACTTTTGCGTCTTGCACCAGTTCAGACCAACACACAATTTATTGAAAAATTCTGATGTGTTCACCGAATAGCAAAAGAAATATATTGAACCAACTACGACTGTGATGGTTCGTTCATTATTAAATTTCTGTGCATACAATTCGTTTTCTACAGCTGAGGATGAATGTACAACCGGAAACAATGACTGTAGTTCTGTGACGGAGGATTGTCGTGAAGCTGACAATGCTGTAGGATACGAATGCGTTTGCACGGAAGGCCTTCGAAGGGATGAAAATGGAAATTGTGTTGGTGAGAAAACGTTAAGTTACCAAGAAGCCTCAGAATCGACATTAACTTCCGACGTTAAAATTTGCTTTCGTAGATTGAAAATAGTTATGAAAGAAGTTGCACTGCATAGTGTGAAAAATGATTCTCCAAACGTTATTGGTGTGTTCATAGTACCCGATACACAGACCGATAAAAATAGGTTGTGTGGCGGCGTTCATACTGCATAGAGACATCAGCACAGAATATCTATTGGGTCCTGTGTTATTTTATTGGCATCTTTATTTGTCTCAAGCTATATGTCTGTCTCGGTGTTGGGCAGTGTAAAAGCACCACAAATGTAACGAGTTGAGTTTACGTTTTTTTTTATTCGTAGACATCGATGAATGTGATCCTGCTACACCCGAAGGTGGAAACAACAAGTGTGATACAAACGCACACGAAGTTTGTGTCAATAAGCCTGCAGGTAAGGAAACATGAAATTAGTGATATCCAGTTAGCTAGAACTAATGTAACCTCCGTGCTTAAACACTAATGGTACAGATATTATGTATGCGAATTACTATGCTTTATTACAACAGTAATGTTTACTTAATTTAGGTGGAGGATATTACTGTGTATGTGCCCCCGGATTCAGTGACCAGGGCGGATCTTGCGGAGGTAATTTGTATGTCAAGTAGAATATAGAGAAAATAGCGATTAATATTTACAAGGAATGAACATGAGAGTGAAAATTTCTTTAATTATTGCATGCTACTTAATGTGAATAACACAACTCATTTGAAAATGACATCACTCTCGCACTTACTTTGGTTGTACTTTTTATGTACTGCACATCAACAAAAAAATAAAGGGGAAAACATAAAAAAGCTAACCATGAAACTTTCAGATACCGATGAATGTGAAAGTTCGCCATGTGTAGGAGAACACAGGATTTGCATCGATAAAATCGGTCGCCCCGGATACATTTGCACTTGTCAAGAAGGCTACGGTGGTGATAACTGCGAAGGTATTTGAGAAAGAAGTATTTTATAAAATGTATTATTGTGGAAGAAAATTGTGGGTTATTCTGAGGATTATTTAGTTTTGGAAATATGACCTGACCTCGTAGCTCGGACGTTTACCAATGCATACTGAACTCGATAATGATCCTATTTCTGGAGAACAAGTATTTAGTCAAGCGATGGATAAATAAAAGAATGTTTTCGAATGGACTAAAAAGCTTACACGCCATGAAACGGGAGAGTTGTAAACACATCGGATGTGTTGAACTGGCCTGAAAAGAGAAAGTAGAATTTATTTTTAAAAAAATAACCTCGGTTTTACCGACTCAAACTGTGATTCCGACTCTGACTCTACTCCGATAAAGTTACAATGGATGGGAACGAGATCGTTGATAATTGATCGTTGATAATCGAGTCGGAGATGATCAATGTTTAAAGAAGAAAACATTTCCCATTTCAGATATTAACGAGTGTGAGCGCGACCTACTCCATTGTGGATACGGTGGTCAGTGTGAAAATTACGACGGCGGTGCACGATGCGTTTGTAAGGATGGTTTCCATAGGGACGCTAATAATGACTGCGTCGGTAAGCAGATCATGATAATCACTGTCATAAAGACGTGTAAAAATAGTCCGTTTGGGTTTCGATAACAATAAGCTCTGTTTGTTTTGGAGAAAAACATCTGAATTTTAATAGGTTACATTGACTATGTAACACAGATGAAAAATGATTCATCACATCTTATGTTATTCCTTTCACTAACAGATATCCTCGAGTGCTCTGCTCCTGAGTCTCCCTGTGCTGATGACGCTTATTGCGTTGAGTTACGAGGAAGTTTCTCATGTCTGTGTAAACCAGGCTACAGTGGAGATGGTTTTACGTGTGAAGGTAATTTCTCTTCATATTAAGTTTCTTTCAATTCGTCGAGCTGAAGTGACTTAGCCGGTTAGATCACATACTGTGCCGCATACTCAATTCTACAATGCTGCCCATCAAGAGGTCATCAGGTATCATGCCAGAGGTGAATCTGAGGAATCAATTACACACAGGTGACAAAAACATGCTGGTGAGGGTTTTAACCAATGACTGTATCTTTGTTCCAACTTAGCTTTGAAATCTAAGGCAGATGTCACCGGGAGTCCAAAATAGGGGTACCAGTGGCCCTACAGAAATGATTTGTGTACCCCAAATTAATTTTTCGAATTTTTTTGTAAAATTCTAACGGTGTTGTCATACTGACAGTGGCCAAGACCTAGACCTAGACCGAGATTGATAACAAGTACACAGGATTCAATAGGAATCTGTGTTGTTATCTGTCTCTCTGCAGTATGAATACCCCCCCCCTCCCGTACAATTCCATGGAACCCAATGTCATCGGTCTCGGTCTCGGCCACTGTCAGTGTGACAACACCATTAGGGTTTTCAAAAACACAAGCAGTATTTGTAGCAAATTGGATCTTACTAATTTCAGTGTTGTATTCAAATATACAGGCGACAGACATCAATAAAGTTGACATTTTCACCCTTCCCATTATTCAGTATGAATGAATTTTTTCATCTTTCTGAATCTGTACTAATTTTAAAGAGCTATTCCACTAATGCTGAATTTCTTTTCAGATATCAACGAGTGTGAAACTTTCGAAGACCCGTGTCACCCGTACGCCGAGTGCACCAATACTCCAGGTTCATGTAGATGTACGTGCGAAAACGGCTACACAGGAGACGGTATTAATTGCAGAGGTATGTCGCACTGCTGCTCCAGAAAAAAACCAATTGATCTAACCATAGAAAAACACAGAATCACGTGGTTTTCCTGTGGTCACTTCTGGTTTTGTAACCGTGTTGTTTCTATTGATTATAGAGCTGGACAAATGCCAGAACAACGAGATCCAGGTGTGCAGGCAAAACGAGACTTTCTGCGCAGATTTTGATGAGTCGACGGGAAGATACACATGCAGATGTGCCACAGGGTACAGGGCCTCGGAACCAGTGTGTACACCGCTCAAGGGCTTCACACAGAGTACGTACATGTGTAACGAATCGCTTTACATCTAAAGCTCTATTCACACCTGACGGCAGTACGTTTAAATGAAGCCTAACTGTCGAAAACAGCCCCTGAAACAGGCATTGACGGCATCCACAATGAGCTGTTTGACTGTAAATGTGAACAGAAGCTAATGGTGTAATCACACTGACAGTGGCCGAGACCCAGATCGAGACCGAGACCGATAACAAGTATACAGAACTCAATGGGAATCTGTGTTGTTATCTGTCTCGGTGCAGTGTGTGGTGTTCTGCCATTACTGTGGAACCCAGTGTCATCGTTCTCGGTCTTGGTCTTGGTCTTGGTCACTGTCAGTGTGATTGAGCCATTACACTGGAGTGTACTGATTGTCCGTTTCTCAATTTCAAGGCTGCTTATTTAAAAATCATGTCTTGAACATTTGTCTTGTGAAACTCTCATTGTGTAAGATACAGCTCCGTGTAACAAGGCAAATTCTCCATTGGTTAGTGTTTTTTTCCTGCTGCAGTGGAACCAGATATTATGTACACAAGAGATTATACTAAACTTTCCATTAAATGGGTTTGTTTTTGTAGACACTGTTTGTGAAGAGCAGTGTGAAGACATTGATGAATGTGAAGTGGGAATGAGGACCTGTGACGCAAATGGAGAGAATTGTGTGACGTCACCAGCTTGTCATCCTGACGCCAATTGTACCAACACGCCGGGTGGATTCAAGTGCGAGTGTAAAGATGGGTACGCCGGCAACGGTAAAATATGCGAAGGTAAATTTGTTGTAATCAAATTGTGAACAATCTGGTGGTGTGTTCCAACTACGAGGCCAATAAAAGAGAATTGTGATGAGTGTTCAAACTGCACAGACGCCAAAACACATACCAGTTTGTTCTTTAGCCATTTTTATTTGTCTGTTTCTGTCCCAGTGTAGAATGTAGCATGAGAAATTTTTTTTTTACTGTCCGTGGTGCTGGATCCCTTCCCTGTTCAATGTGAAAATTTCTCATTACTACACTTATGTGACATAGAATGGTAAGGAGATCCAGGTTTTATGAATGAACTAATGTAAATGTTCCTACTCCCTGCAATGAAAGGAACGTTCAGCCAAGAATCCTTTGTGTAACAATATCATCCTGACAGCGTGATATTTATTTCGGATTTTTTCGTTGATATGATGACACTGCATGATAATACCATCTTTTTGCTTTAAGATGTGAATGAGTGTTCACCAGAATTCGATGTGTGCTCGGGTGAGAGCTCTGAATGTGTCAACATAATCGGCTCCTTCAACTGCACCTGTGATCCGGGCCACTTGAAGGTTGAACATGCGGACGGCAGCTACACGTGCGAACCTATCAATGAGTGTGAAGACGAAACGCACCAGTGCGCCGGACCAGCACAGTGCCAGGACCGACCCTGGGGATTCATTTGTGACTGTCCGGACGGTTATGAGAAACTGAACGCCACACATTGCGGAGGTACGTTAAATAAGAGCCCGTTTACACCCAACGTCAGCATCAACGCTGCGATGATGCTTGCGACACAGTTCTCATTGACCACAATGGAGTTGCTTGAGAATGGGGTTGCAACCTAATTTGGAGCAACTCCATTGTTGTCAATGAGAGCTGGATTGCAAGCGTCATCGCAGCGTTGACGCTGACGCAAGGTGTAAACGGGCCCTAAGGCTGTTGAAGAAAAACGTCGTCGTCACTGTCATCAGGACTGTTATTTGTTATGACAACACAACGGATTATACTCACTTTGGACCTCAATTTTTCAGATATCAACGAGTGTATTACTGGTCTGGATGAGTGTTGCAAAACACCTCCAGCGGAATGTGACAACACAGTTGGCAGCTACAATTGCACTTGTCCACCAGGTTACACTGGTGATGGCTACACTTGCACCGGTAAATTAATTTTAAATTTTCCTGTGTCTTTAATTTAACGCGTCCCTGTACCTTATAAAAGTTTATTAGGAAGAGTATGACATAACACAACAGAAGATGTTGCGAGAAAAGCAACCCTAAACTAATGGAACGGAGATTAAATTAAGACACTTTTCTTCAGACATCAATGAATGTGTGGATCTTGATTACGACTGTGGGGTAGGAACCTGTGTTAACATGGAACCGACCTTCAGATGTGACTGCCCAGATGGTTACAGATTTGGTGGTTCATTTGACATGCCTGCTTGTCTTGGTAGGTTTTCTTTTCTGTTTTGTCGGTGTGTTATTCGCACACATTGAGGTGTAACTGTAGTAATTAAATTCTGGCCATTTAGTGTAATTTAATTGGTGCAATTGTCACTAACTTCGGTGTTCAATTATTGCCGCTTGCATACGTAGTACGACGGGAGGTTATGTTTTCAGTTTGTTGGTCTATACAGGGGGGGTACCCCCTGACCCCTCCCCACCGGACAGGACAGGGGGTACCCCTACTCTACACCTGACAGGACAGGGGGTAATCCCCCTCAGACAAGACAGGCAGTACCCTCTACCCAAGGACTTGGAGCAGGACAAGGGGTCCCCCCCCCCCGCCTCGACAGGCTACGCCGAGAGCGATACGCCTCTTGCGATCACGCAGGAGGACTTTCTTGTAATGTTGTGGCAATAGTGGACAATAGTTAACACTATTTTTTCCTGTATAACAGACATAGATGAATGTAACGAAACATTGGATTCCGGAAAGACTGGTAAAGAGATGTGCAATCTCTTGAACGCCCGTTGTGAAAACACACCAGGCTCATACGAATGTATCTGCTTACCTGGCTTTGAAAGAGAGGAGGGCGGAGACGTTTGTTTAGGTGAGTTTTAAAAATGTTACTGCAAATTATGATTTTTGGTTTTAGCTCTGTTTACACGTAGTATCTGCGTCTGCGTCAAGTTTTGTATTGAGTCAATGGTGACGTTGACGCACACGCACAGAATGGCTTTAGACCCATTCTCTGCGTCAACCATTGACTCAATACAAAACTTGACGCAGACGTTGACGTAGACGTAGACGCAAACGCACACGCTACGTGTAAACAAGCCTTTGAATGACTGTTCCGCAATGGTATTAATGCGTTCATGTTTGGTGTATATGATAATGTTTCCAAAATAATTCAATTGTTGGAAAATAATAACTGCGCAAAAATGTGAGCACATTTGTGATATTTTATATTAAATTTTATGTGTTCCACATTAATTTATGAAAATAGTAATAACCAAAAAAGAGAATTTTGTCTCGACTCATTACTTTGATACGTATTTCCAGATGTTAATGAGTGCCGCGAGGTTTACTATGGAGGAGGACACCACATCTGTGGACCCCACGGAGACTGTCAGAACACAGACGGAGGATGCTTCTGTTCCTGTCACCAAGGTTACGCCGTTCGCTCAGGTGACACTTGTGGAAGATGCGTTGGTAAGTTATTTACACGTGGCGCTTTTCATACTACTTTTGTCAGCGACACCTTTGATCTTTTGAACGTCATTTGTAAACCCATTTTTAAACGGTCCTAATAACGGGCTCAAAACGCTAGGCGTGAACATAGCTTTAAAATTGTCAATCTAGGACAACATCTAATCAGTAATCCTCTCATTTCACATACAAGGTGAAAGAATGAAATTATTTTTTATACTATGGGGACTCAATTTCAATTGTGGTAAGATTAGAAGGTATAACACGATGCTGGTTCAGATAAAAACCACAAGGTGTATCAAGAATCACGACGTTAAGTTTATTTTACGACTATTTTTCTCCGTTTGCAGACTTCAATGAATGTAGTACGCACTTAATTGGCCTTTGTCCCAGAACAAGAACCTGCGTAAATACTGATGGCAGCTATGAGTAAGTACAAACGTGTCAAGACATCAGAGAGTAGGGTTGTCCAGATTTTGTCTTGACTGTAAAATTAATTCAATAGATTGTAGTCATTGTTATTGCAGATTTTGCAATTTCTTTGATCTTTTGAAGACGTTTCTTTGCAAGCACAAATTTCTATGTTTTTGTAGTTGTGTGTGCGGAGAAGGTTACAAGAGGAAAGGCAATGGCACCTGCGAAGGTATTATAAACACTCAAAAGACTCATTCACATACACGGATCCCGGTCCGGGCAAGTGGCCCTGCTCTAAAAATGGATTCGTAACCATTTAGGGACAAGGATCTGTCCCCGTTTCTGTACAGTGTGAACTTTCTGCATAGAACAACTGTAGCCATAGTACAATCCGAGGGATTTCCCCTGAGAGAGGGACCCGTACTTGTATCCATCTCCGTGTATGTGAACAAGCCTATATCTCTGTTTGAAATTTGCAGACCATTTTCAATATTAATGTGTCACGAAATACCAGACCAGACGAAGTACATGTAAGGGCCCGTTTACGCCAAGCGTCAGCGTCAACGATGCTTGCAACATAACTCTCACCGAAATCAATGTAGTTGCTCCAGAATGGGTTGCAACCCCATTCTGGAGTGACTCTATTTGTTTCCATTGGTTTCAATGACAGCTATGTCGCAAGCATCATCGCAGCGTTGATTCTGGGTTAAGGCTGACGCTCAGTGTAAACGGACACTTCTTTACTTTCAGACATCAATGAATGTGATGGAGAAAACCCTTGTGAACCGGGAGAATGTGAGAACACTAACGGACTGTACATCTGTCATTGTCCGCCTGGATACTATTTCAGCGACGGACAGTGTAAAGGTACCTAAAATCTAGTCTCTTGCAATCAATTGGTTTGTAGGACGTTTGGTTCTAAATAAGACCTCGTAAGGGCCCGTTTACACCAAACGTCAGTGTCAATGCAGAGTCAACGCTGCGATAACGTTAGTGATACAGCTCTCATTGAAATCAATGGAAGCAAATAGATTTGCTCAAGCATGGGGTTGCAACCCATTTTGCAGCGACTCCATTCTTTTCAATGAGAGCTATGTTGCAAGCGTCATGGCAGCGTTGACAGGGACGCTTGATGTAAACAGAGCTTAAGACACTGCATAATATATGTTGTGCTGTTGTGTTCCAGATATCAATGAGTGTCACCTACCAGCGTTCCATCCTGCGCACCACTGCTGTCGTCCCGGCGCATCGAACTGCGTCAACACTATTGGCGGCTACAGGTAATGAATCCCACATATGTTCCTCTACCTTTTATATGTGTTGTAGTAAAATTACCGTTGCCTTTGGTGGCAAAAAAGAAATTTTCAGTGTTTCCGTCTCTAGAAGAATGAACATCCAAATTCTAGTTTTTCTTTTGTGGTAGCCACCCTGACCCTTTGCAAGTTATCAATACAAATAATTTTTAATAGATTGGCGGGGCACGGAACAAGAAAGGCGTGGAATTTAGTAGTCACATTACCCCACGGAAGTTTTTCTTGAGCAGAACATGGCTGTTCTATCATGAACATTCGTGCCATCAACTACAGATTTGCTTTCAAAGTTTTCATTTTCACGAGAATAATTTAGAGTCCAACTGTTGAGATTAAAAAAAACCAATGAAATACGTTTCCTAGCATCCAGAACTTCTTAGCTGTAGTTTGTGTTTGGTTTCTTACCGCCTGAGTGCGTACTACGGTGGGAAAGTAATGTTTTCAGTTTGTTTGTCTGTTCACAAGTGAGGGAGGGGTACCCCCTGGTCCTGTCTGTGGGTCCCCTATACAGGACCAGGGTACCCCTTGTCCTGACAGGATAGGGGTAATCCGAGACAGGATGACGTGACGACGTTGTTTTTGCAGTATTTTCTTTACCACACCACATTGCGATGTTTTCCAGGTGTGATTGTTTGGACGGCTATGAGCAAATTAACAGCACTCACTGTAAAGACCGTGATGAATGCGCCTTCCAGCCAAACCTTTGTGCTCCTTACGGAAGCTGTTCAAACACAGAAGGGTCATACCGCTGCATTTGTCGAGCAGGCTTCAGGAATGTTGCTGGTGGTTGCGTTGGTTAGTGGCCTTTAAGTTCTGTTTACACTTAACGTCTGCGTTTGCGTCAACGTCAATGCAGAAAGTTTTGTATTGAGTGAATTGTGATGCAAATGCACACACAGAGGATGGGTTCAAACCCATTCTCTGCGTCAACATTTTCATCACTATTAACGCAATGTTAAAGTTGATGCAAACGTTGATGTCAACACAAACGTTGACGTCGACGCAGACGTTAAGTGTAAACAGGCCTTTAGTTCTGTCGAATTTGATCTAAGATACCTCGTGCTGCGATGTCCGAACAAAATTAAATCAATACGAATGATGCCAAGAATCAATGGCCCCTTGAAGGTTTAACCTGACGACAATGTTATGGCTTATTCACACTGGCTTACTCCGGGACCGGAACTGGGGACCGTAACCGGGACCGGAAAAAATGGGTTGCATGATTTTATGCAGAATGTTTCACATTACACAGGGACTGGAACCCATTGTTGGTCCCGGTGCTGGTCCCGGTCATGGAGTAAGCCAGTGTGATTAAACCATTAGTGTCTCAAATCAGCTGTATATCCTTAGTTTAAAGCTCGTTTCTTCATGTACGTATGGCAGTCCCTGAGTCATTCAGTAGTAATGTTTTTTTTTTCTTCACAGACATTCCAGAGTGTGATGAAGATCCTCTTCTGTGTGGAGGTGGACTGGTTGCTGACTGCAGAAACATCGAAGGATCCTTCGAGTGTATCTGTCACCACGGATACGTGATGGATCCAGAGTCCGGCAAATGCGTTGGTATGTGTTCAACATAACACCAATTCTTCATTCCAAGTGTCAAGTTTCATTACATCAGATTTAAAACATGGTTTCTTTTCTGCTTAGCACTTTCTATGATAATCACAGGGTTCCCACCAGCACTGGAAAACCTGGAAAAATGAGACAACTTTTTCCAGTCCGGGAAAAGTCAGGGAATTTTAAAATAAAGTAACCCTGCATGGCAACGGTTTCCAATCTCTCGAATGATGTCATGATGCCAGATTATGATGCTAAATATGTGTACAAAAAATAGCACTATTTCATCAAGAGGATCACTTAATTCTAAAATTTTCTTTCGAGAGCTAAAAAACTTTCAGAGAATATTTCACTTTGGGAGGGTGTACTGGTTATTGAAGGCCAATACATACGTATGAGCAAAGA
>JBCAUG010001995.1:0-11532 GCA_038406175.1 Haplosyllis leylae | reverse complement strand
GCTGTGTATTGATTTTGGGTTACAATAAAGTCTCTAAAACAATAGTTATGGTTTGTGCCGACCTAATATAACAGGTTTCTTCCTGATTGAGCTGTGCACTCAGTCATGTGACCAATGATTCGTTTATGGTCGTCTTGATCGAGTGATCAGGAAGAAATGATGTAAAACAAGGTTTGGTATTCACAAAGATGGAGTCGACAGTAGATCCGATCTTTTCCAACCCATTGGAGTTTTCCCTGAATTCAGTGACAAAAATAATGTTATTTTAAAAAGAGGATTGCTGTGCTGGAACCTGTTCTCTTGTGTAAGAAACCACGACTACCTGAGTGCCACACAAGGACACTGGTAACAGAGAAGATCTTTAACTGACCCTAATTCATGCTTCGGTGATTTGTCTGATTCCCTGAATTCAGTGAAAGTTCCGTTCTATTTAGGATAATTTCCAATATTAAACTCCCATCACGATAACAACAAATAGGCTACTGCGTTGGGGAAGAGAGAAAGCCAGATTATAATAAAATATAATGAATTATACAATGTATCTAAATGTTAGCATTTAGTGTAATATTTTTACATTGCCTCCGTTCTTGTGGACACAATGTTATTGCTAGTCAGTAAGGACCTACGGTTTACCCTGTTATAATAATGCAATCTCTTTGATCGTCAGTATGGACTCGCGGATTTACTGTGGCAAACGCAAAGACCATTCTCATCAGTCCGGAACCACACGTCACACTGTCGTTTGCTAGACTGGAGAGTTTAAACCTATGAGTGAGGCTCGTCAGATGTTATCAAAGGGCAAAGGATCTAAGGTTGGCGCTCCCGTGTCTGGGAAATCCTGGATCCGCCACTGAAAGGGTGCCTTGTTTCAAGACTCTTGTCCTCATCTCGATTTGTAAAACAAAGTTTTCTTACGTTGTCGCTAAAACGTTGGGGATGTTGCGAAAAAATCCAACGAAATACCTAAGTTACAATATGAGCCCCAAACAGGGGCGGATACAGGATTTCTCGAAGGAGGGAACCCTTGAGGCCAATTTTTTTTAGCAAAATCTCCCAAAAGCTGCATAAAATTTAAGGAATTTGGTTATTTGAGGAGGCGCGCTGGGGGCGCCCATTTGGATCCACCACTGCCAAAGATTTAATACTTTTAGTTGTGAAAGAAACAAGCATCAACATTCACACTAAACACACAATTTATCGACTGTCAGACAAGGACAATGAGAAAAAGACTTCCCTATTTGGGTAGAAGCCGTCAATGTCTAACTGCCACAGGGAATTGTCCTCATCCTGCGCAAGCTAAAAATAGACGTTTCAATTTTTTGATTGTTTTGTCTGAATGGTGTTTATTTCCCCGGGGACTGAGCGATATTGGAAGGATTTGGTAATGGACTTGTTAGTTTGAATTTCTCCTTGATGTGATGAGTCATCTTGGCAAGTGAATTGTTTTAATGCAATCGATAAGTTTACCCAAATTTCACAAGCTTTCGGTTTTAGTTTTAGGTGGTCAACAGGTAGACCTAATGCCTTCTGAGCCACGTGGTCTGGATTCTTGTGAAACTTCAGTGGCGGATCCGGGATTTCCGTACTATTTTAGACCAATTTTTTCCCCAAAACTGCACGAAAATGAAGAAATTTTGGCCCAGGGGGACTCGTCCCTGGCGCCCGCCCCCTAGATCCGCCAATGGACTTCGCATAGTAAAGTAGGGGCAGCATTGAGAAATGACTCTTGAGGAGAATTGGACGATAAAAGGTTGGTACCCGACCGTTTGGCTGATGTTTCCCATCTTAACAATCTAGATCTTCCACTGGACTCTGAGAATCATTATTGATAGACACGCAGGAACAAACAGAAGACCACCTCTTCTTCCCTTCTTGAACCAAATTTTTCTTGATTTCATGCAGCGTTTTGCACAATTTGTACAAATTGTATGTTTGTGTGCCCCTTCCCATCTACACGAGGAGATCGACGCACCTCTACCCCCTCCCCCAAGGAGAATTCTGGTTCTCTGCTTGATGTAGGAGCAATAGCCTTAGAATTGTCGCGTTTTTTTCTAATATTTCCTCAGACGTAACTGGAGGTATCAACACAACGTAAATAAATTACGTCATGATTTAACATCATTTTTTCGATACGTTCCTGTGACGTTTTGTGATCTCTTCGTTTTGATAATGCCGCTTTTAGAAAAGAACTAGTTTCTGGTCGAAAACCTGTATTTCAAAGGAAACACATGTGTGGTTACCACCCTTTAATTTCCATAGTGATTGCGACGTTACCATTGCTAAGATGCACCAATTGATTGTTTGCGTGTCTCATCTTCAGTGCGAAAAGGAGGATTCTCCATGGTGATAGAACTTGAGTTTGTTACTGTTGCCATGTGAACTTAAAACAATCTGTTGTTACCGAAAATGAAGCCATTAACCTGAACATGCAATAACATAGCGCACTTTGGTACAGAAAGACGATTATGAAATTGTTTCTCTTTCAATCCTGTTTTTTGCAGTTTTCGACTTCGGCAAAATTTTTGAAGCTGAAAAACAATTAAGAACAAATCCAGGATACCAGAAGCCAAGCTGACATACTTAATAACCGGAATCTATTTAAATCAACCAACACTGGAAAAAATGATGCAAACCACATGTATAGTCAGCCATTGTCACATTGCCAATCGAGTTTTTTTCTATTTTGAATTAGAAAATGCATTTCTTTCGACTAATCGGATAACAAAAAATTGAAAATAAAGACTTCTGTGAAGTTTGAACATCCAAACTATTGATCAGACGTCAGGCATGCTAACCATTATGCCAAATGATCTGGCTGTGAGTGAGAGGCACAGAAATGCTTTCAATATCCTACAGTCATGCTTGACTGATTCTAGTTGAATTCAGCTAATTAATCCAATTGAATAAATCTAATACAGAATAGAAAAATCTCGATTGTCGTAAGAATTGTTGTGCAATCGGGATCACCTTGTGACGTGAGATTTCATCTCCCCCGAGGGTTCCTTTGAGACCAAAATTTCAGGCCATTCCTTGATTCGAGTTGCGAGTGGTGTAATTCCAGGTCAAAATCTGAAGAACAGGCCATTTTCACTTAGTTGAATTTTTTGTCTGATTAGTGGCCAGGCTTTAATTTAAAATTTCTTAAGAGTACCAAATGAGTACCCCGATGTATTATTTCCTAACCAGATAGTCATCTTTAGTGCGGGCCAACGAGTATGGCAACCCCTGGATCATGGCCTCGGCGCTGTAATTATCACACTCGTCCAGACAACACAATGACACCCAGCTTTAATGGAAGTCGCAGTGGACCCAATGGGGAGCCGCTCATCCACGCCTTCTCCGCTGCGCACAAATTGTTTTTTTATTTTTGCCGTTTTTTTTAAAAGAGATGAAGATATTCTGAGAAATCCTAGTTCCACCACTGATTGTTACAAACAGACTTGTCATTTCGAAACACAATCATTATATCCCCAGATCTCTGTTTTGCAAAAATTCTAGTAATCCTTACTTTGCTTCGAAAATGCCCAGCAGTCTAAAGTCTTGCTATTTACTTTCTACTTCTACCAAATCAATTCACATTCCGTTTCATGTCATCAATTTGGACACTGAATCCATTTCCATCAAATACATGTATTTTGTAACTAAGCACAGTATGTGAGTACGTATCCCACGAGTACTCAAGTATATTGCATAAAATGTGTGACTTTGGTTTTCCTTTTTTCAAACTGTTTGTTTTTATGACGTTTTGCCCAAATGCCCGAGGCCAAGTTCTTTGATGATTACCTTCGTCATGTGAACATGTCGCTGTCATGTTCACAATCAACACAGCAAGTCGGCCCTGAGACAATGACAGATCCCAGAGGAGGTGGGCCGACCCCGTGCGGTGGAACACTGGTAATTGTATATCAAATTATGAAACGGTGAATTAGTATCATTTAAGAAGCTTCCCGTCGCAAAAAATAATAATACAGCAGAGTTCATTGGTGACTCGACAGACTGTTATCTTTTTGTATGAATTCCTTTTTGAAACTATATTTTTTCCAGTCTCTTTTGCTCTGTTCCACAGCTTTTTACAAGATCGTCTGCAACGTTGAGAGTTGTAATTCAAGTAAAATGAATTTTGGGGGTGAACCAGAGTTACCAAGTAAAACTCTTTCGCCACTTAGATCTAATATTGCTGGCAAATGTCGGATTTGTTTAGGCCTATGATTTGTACCACCTGTTACTGGCTCAAACTGCAACCGACGAAAAGAAGCTTAATTTTTTGTCAATTTTGTGCGAAGTATACACAGAGGCAGCATTGGCACCCATATCGAGTGTTATGGATTATGTCTTTAAACCCAGAGTGGATTTTTCTAGCCTGGGTGCTCATTTGTTTGTGGGCTTCCTCCCCAGTGAATTTATTTCTGCAGTTCGGTTCCGGGCCAATGCTACCAGTGTATTTAAGCCTGACACAAGGACACCAAAGCTGCAGTTACCATTGGCGGATCTAAGGGGCCGTCAAAGATGCGTGCCCAGGGTCCAAATTCTTTCAATTTCGTGCAGTTTTCAGGGGAAATGTAGCCAAATAATAGGTTAGCGCCCCTCCCCCTCCTCGCCATCTGGAAAATCCTGGATCCGCAACTGGTTGAGGAACATACGTGCATATGTGTGAGGGTGTTGATGAAATATTATGCATAATTCGCAACAACGCGTTCGTTGTTTGCCAATGATAGTAGAAGACGCACGCATGCGCTAGTAATATAATTTGTCACGCCTGTTAACTCCGTTGTCTGGTGGTATACGCAACAATTCCGTGACCCCAGAAAAATTATTCCACTCAATTTATCTGTTTTCAACACAATTACACTTATTAAATTATTAATTGAATGCCAGCAAATTGATATCTTTTCTCTTGTTTTCTCTTTGTAGGTAAGAACAGTTTATTGACCTGTTACGAACTCTCTTACTTCGTCCACTCTTTGTAGATCTAAGTATTCATGACTGAATTTTTGTATAAAAAAAAGCAATGAATTAAGGGGCTATGGATCTTGGTAACAGTTGTTTTTGAGATGTTCGAATATGACGTCAGTAATGCAATGAAAGTTAAAACACATAGTGCAATTTCATCAATCAAAAGTATAACCTAAAATTACACTTGAAAAGTGGCAAAAGGGATTGTCCTGTTATACTGACCTTCAATGGATCGGCAGGTGTTGCATTCAGGGGTGAAATATTAACGATAAAAGGCAATAAAGTGTGTAAAACGGCTTTGATACCCAGGACACCGGAAGTTCAAAGGGGGGTATCAGTGACGTCATAAGAGTCCTCCAAAGGTACAAAACACAGGGAGTTCAGAGACCCTCGACTTCAGTGGAATATGGAAATGAATATAGAAATACAAAATGAATTTTAAAATGCGAAAAGTTAATGTACTTTTGAGCCATAATGCCGAGATGTAATGTCACAGGCTGCTTTGTGATGCGATGATTACGTTTATGGCAACATTGTGACCTAATTGCATGTTCAGAAATAAATAAAATATGAAGGAGTGGAGAATTTCAATCCTCCCTAGATTCAACTAAACATTGGAAAACTGGGGAAAATTTGAAATACTAGTTGGAACGGAAGGAACATTTGGTGCTAATTATTTTCAGCTGTCCTGTTGTCAGCCATGTTGGATGTCACCCGATACCAAAAATTACCCACAAACAGTACAGCCTTGGCAGCAATCTTTGTTGTTTTTGGTAATGGCTGCCATGAGATGACCAACAACATGCTTAAATTTCAGAATGACCCAAATGTAGTTGTGCTCAATTTTCATTGCAAGTCTCCATGTTGAATGGTAGAGCCATGACAGCTAATTTTTTGACTTTTGGTAATGGCTGCCGTCCAAGATGACTAACAGTATGACAGCTCACCAAAGATGGATCACCTCCATTCAAACTGGAATTTTGATTTTTTTTCTGAGTTTTCCAAGTTCTCCAATGTTCAATGTTTCCAAGTTCAACTTCACCTTGAGGGTTTAATCCCACCTCATGTCGGAAAACTTCCCAAAAGTTTGAGCCAAAAAAAAACGCTCCTAAACCAATAAGTTAGCTATGTACCAGTCACCAAAATCCACCAATCATTGTAGCCTAAAATAGAACTGCTTACCATAAAAGTACCAAGATCATTTGTTCCAAATCTATTGTTACCTTGCAATGACTAGACTGACTCTGAACTAGCAAAAAAGGAACACAAACCTGGAAAAAAAGTTCGACTGCACCAGAACGAGCACTTACCTGTACCAGGTGACATATTGATGATTGCGTGTTACGCACCGAATGATTTTCAGCGTGTATATAATTGTTTATTAAGGTGCCCTACACCCCAGTACCATTGTTTCCTACAACACTTCATTCCTCTTTTATCGTGACCTCACTATTCCCTACGGAGTCATTTATCCCACTGAATGTAAAGCAGTGCAGTAAACAGCACACAAACAATGATGCTGTCAAGGAACTTATGGGTGGTTCAGTGCTTTTAGCCTGATTTTTTTTCCGCATTCATGTGCGTGCAAGTATGGATGTCAGGTGTTACACTTTTTTGATATTGCTTGAATACCAATGAGAATGCAATATTAGAAAAGGTTCGCAATGAACGTAGTATTTTCAACTCTGCGCACTTATTTCGAAAAAGTATATATTTTTTTGCGTATGATTCACGTTTTGGTACCACATTTTCATTGTAAAAATAATTGAGTAGTAAGCACAAAAGTGACAAGTAAATCTACATCTGTAGTAATCGAGTGAAACACAATAAAGTGGGTACAACTTAGGTACAACATACACAGATCATCCGTAGTTACTGAAGGACACGTTACAATTACTCTCACCCATTCATTTCATCAGTGGGCCAACTTGTAATCGAACCTTTTACGAAACGTTTGGAACTTTTCGGGGAGACGGGAGCAGATGTCTGAGGACCCCCAAATGAACCACACACTTGTTCAAAG
The DNA here is from genome assembly GCA_038406175.1 of Haplosyllis leylae. Lineage (NCBI taxonomy): Eukaryota > Metazoa > Annelida > Polychaeta > Phyllodocida > Syllidae > Haplosyllis > Haplosyllis leylae. Next base: position 4,556 of record JBCAUG010001995.1, on the reverse strand, counting down.
GACAAATGACTATGTGTGGATCATCTTGCGTTAAAAACGGATTCCAGATGACATTGATATGATGTATCAAGGTCTGTATCAGTACAAAACTCAAAAGATAATGGAAACTAAATACCCGTTGTCATGGTGATGGCGCTGCCCGTTTGAACAGACTATTTCAATGGAGTATTTGCGTCAGTCACACCGTCTGTATGGAATATTCCTCGTGGTTTATTCACCCTGATCGAGACAGGGAACAATGGGGTTTTCCCTAAATGGAGCAGAATTTTCATTGAATTCAGGGATTTTAGATAATCTGAGAAATCACTGAAGCATGGATTGGGTTCAATTTGAGGATCCCCTCTGTTACCTGTCTCTTCATGGTACAGTGGTATTCCCTGTCTTTTCCACAGGAGACAGTGGTTTCAAATACAGCAATCTTTTTAATTTTAATTTTTTGTCACTGAATTCGCTGAATTCAGTAAAAACATTTAGGGAAAACTCCAGGAATGACATTACCAAAGTCAATGTCTCGGCCTTACTGATGAATAGGTTTAAAATAACATTCCATATCAATCTTGTTGGTGACATTTAAACCTATTGTTACTTTTTTGGGGTAGTTCTAAATCTTGGTCCCGGTCTAAGTCAATGTGAACGACATATGCTTGTTCACACTAAACAACAGAGTCCGTTCGGGTGATTCTGGTGAATGAAAACTTCTTCTTAGTGAATCCTTACTGGTTATTGTTCAACTCATTCATTTGGTTAAATAGAGTGAAGAAACATCACATATGGCTCGTGGGACAAACACTGGGCTAGTTGCTGGTGATTTTGCACTTCGAAAAGCTCTGTTACAGACACAGTTTATGTCTCCTCCTATTTTGTAGAAAGTTCTAATTCCAAAACTCTATTCAATTATAAAACTAAAATTGTAGTAAATGCGAAATGCAACTGTTTCAGCTTGGATAATGCAATTTAAACGGGGTCATAAAAGTGTAACGTTTCTACAACATTATAATAACGTCGAAAGTAATTGTCTTTTGTGACGTTCAGATAATACACCACGAAATAATATCAATTATAATTAGGAAAGGAAGAAAGAAGCCGTTTTGCGACTTTTGAACGTTTTTCAACGAAAAATTACGACAGGAAATTAATCGTAACGTGACACCGACAACAAACGATAGAAACCTTAGAAATGTTAATGTTTCAATGTTTATTTACCGTTATAGAGGGAAAACTGTGTGAAATATGCTTCAGACGGAGACAGGAATGACACATGTTTAAATTGAATGAATTCGTTAGCTCTTTTTCCTGGGACGTTATCAGAAACCAGTGTCATATTGTTGAAACAAATGGAAAGGAAACTGTTTCTGTGTTTGGATGTTCTTAATTTAATCATTCCTGTCGAATAAAAAATGGCAGGCAATTTGTAAACGGGATGGGGTTTACGGGTGGTGTTTCCGTATTACAATAGTCAACTAGTGGCAAGTGACTCATGTCTCCTCTGGGTATCACGGTGAATTGCGGTGTGTAACTACAAATCTGAAGTCCAAGGTGAAAGTGACATTTTTTGTCAATTTTGAGGGCAAGGCGTTGGGGTGGGAAGCGGGGGGGGGGAAGGAAACTGCAAAACTACAAATTTAAATACCTAGGTGAAAATGTTAACTTTGCAGTTGCACGGGGATTGGGAGGCAGGTGTAGGGGACGAGGGTAGGGAAAGGTAAGCCGTGAAGCTGGAAACTTGTCAACGCATGAACTTTTGAGACAAAATGTTCAGCAACCAGTCTGACATTTGAAAATTTATATAATCCAGAGGACAGTCCACAAGCAGGAGGATAAAATATGGGGCAGCGCCATTGATTTTAGTATCACATTCCTGGTGCATTTATTCCAGAGATTACTCTTGACATCATAAAGTGGTCAAAACTGTCTTTCTCGTTTGTTATTTTACTACCAGATATTCCCGCCAAGATTGTTCATAAACTGCGTAGAAATATTTTCTGACTTAATAGATGACAGCAAGACCGAAGAATTGTAACACAACAGAAATCCAATTGAAAGTTTGAAACAAACGTTTGTTTTGTTTTTCTCAGCAAATCCACGCACAATTCACCGTTGAGATTTCAGTATTTCTGGATATTTCAGGTAACGTACGATATAAAGTGGTGTGGATATCAATAGAATCACTGGTATCATCCTAGTAGACGCATTTCAATTTGAATTTCTCCTGCGCATATCAAATATTTCAAAAGAAAACAGAAAGTAAAACTCTTCTGCAAACTGAGTCGATTATTGACATCATTTGAAATCTGTGCCAAACAAGATTTAGGACACATAGAATTACTTTTATCCGGAAAATAGTCACGAAAGGAAAGCAATGTTCACTGACAGTTGCAATGCTGACGTCCCCAACAGTCTGATAAGCAGGAATCTTTTTAAATTCCTTACTTGTGTCGTTGGTTGTTTCTTGGTGGCTCAACAAAGGGTCACTTTGTTGGTTAAATTCTTGTTTTTGGTCTGATTACTGAGTGCCTCATTCAGCAGCACTCAATGAGATTCCTCAGAGGTCTGCGATGATTATTTTGATTGACTCACTAGTGAAATTCCTTCGTTCAGATTCATTTAGAAGATGTGTAATTTCGAAAATTATTCTGTGATCGCTGCAATGCTGCAATCTCATTGGCTGCATGTTTGGGCGTGAATAAATGCTCAGATTCACTCCCTAAATCTCGTATTCACGCTTCCTTCTCAAACTCACTTGCTCGAACTAAACTCCCATTTTGATTTCACCTCCTATTACAGAATGAAATCCTCATGCAATGGCAAGTTCGGTGTATAGTGTAGATCCACCTCTACTTGCTCGGTAGATCTTACACCGGATCCGCCTCATTGCCATTGGATAAGTAATAATATCATTGAGAAAAAGAAAGCAGCATGAAATAGGTTAATTAACTGTAAATACTACCACACATATGATTTATAACGCAAGTAAACTCTTGGAAAGATTTTTTTTCATCTCAAAGAGTGTTAAAGTTAACAAGCCAAAACCCGACTTAAGAATCTTCCTCAGGGAGAATATGAGGGAGCTCGAGTCAAGTCTATAGACGTGCACTCCCGGTTATTACGAAGGCAGTTTGGTTAATGGATGTTGTTCCTGTTGAAATCGATATGTCAATAGACACAGGCATTCACTCGCCTCTCAAAGGAAGAAAATAAATGAAACATCGTATGAACTTGGAACATCAACATTAGTGGTGGCAAACGTTTCTCTGGGTATGTTTTGATGATGATGATTATGACGGTTTTTAGTTCAATATTTTTCGTGTCATTAGAACGTGTGAACAACGTTCACAGGGTCAGAAATGAGAAATAAGACAATCAGGTGTCTATCGAATGAGTTCATCGAAACTTCTTCGTCTGTACTGAAGTTTTACGCAATTGTTCTTGCCAGTGTCATCACTTCTTATTTTGAGTTCACTCTGTCCTTACGTCTATTTCTGTTTTACCATGAGTCTATGTCTTACCTTTCCTTTCTCTTCCTGTATCTGAATCAGCTTCTTAGCTCATCGGTGACAAATATAATACAATAAGGAATATTTTTTTCTATGTTGTTGAAGATATTTTATTTTCCATTGAAGAGACCTTTTCTCCAACAGCTGATGTCATTCTATTTGAATTAGGGTGGTCGAGTTTCTTTTTGCTTCTGTTATCTTTTGCACCATGCAAAGAATGTATAATGTCTTTTTTCATACTTTAAAGTTTGCCATTACCCAGACTTTTAAACGATCTTAAACACATCTATCAACACTTTATGCAATAAAGTCAATATCAACCAGACATTATGCTTGTAAAAATTCATCAGGATTTATGAGCTTCTTTTCATCACAGATTTTGATCTCTTTTAAAAAAGGTAATTTATTTTCATATTGTTATGTGAAGACATTATCCACGTACGCATACACAGCTGCAAGGACTTAAATAACAAAATCTATATTCTCATTACGTTCAATTCATCAGGAAGCTATTGTAAAAAATGCCGTTTGAGATTAAACGTTGTCGTCTTTTACGTTAAGATTCTTTCAACGACAGTGACAGGGATTGCGTCAAAATGTAAAAGTAAAAGATATTGATGGCAGAATTGATTCAACTGCATCATCACGGTTGCAGGAACATCAGATAGTTATGACACTTACTGTGGTTTCACAAGCTTTAATAAAAGTTTTACAATGGCTATCCGTGAGCTTTTTGAGGTATAACATTGAAGAAAAATTATTGAAACAAGACAGCCTCCCGTTAACTTACGAGGCAATATCGACCATGGTCCCCTATCTTTACCATAGTACACCAGGCCTAGCCAAGGGGAGGACCACCCACCCACCCCCTGTATACAGACGGACAGACACCTGTGCCAGGTCTCGTTGGTCCTGCGGATGCGGCGGTGGTCTCAGGTATGGCTGAGACTGTGTAGCACTGTGGGCAAGTCTATGTAGACCTCCAGTACTGATGATCTCTCAAAGGTGTCTTACATCTGTTTCTCACAAGCAAGAGATGTTTGTAGTTTGACTGGTTTATTT
>JBCAUG010001984.1:0-11532 GCA_038406175.1 Haplosyllis leylae | reverse complement strand
AGTCTGAGTACCCCCCCCCGAAATTTTTTTTTGAAAATTTTTTTTTTAATTTTGAAAATTTTTTTGGGAAAATTTTTTGAAATTTTGAAATTTTTTTTTGAAAATTTTTTTTTTCGAAATTTTTTTGGGGAACATGATTCGCCGGGGATAGGTGGGCTACGCCGCGGGCGGTATGCCTCTTGCGTTCACACAGGAGGACTTTCTTGTTTTTATTTATCTTGGCATCGGTCTCAGTCTCTCTCTTAGTGTGAACACACCATAACACGTTAAAGTTATTTTTGAACTTGCTAAGTTTCTAAGCTCAGAAACTAGCTATTTTTCTGTAATGCGATATTTCATGAAACAAATGTAAGGCAATTTTTTTTTGTCTGAAGCTTTTGCCATTATATTTTACTCGCCCATTAATTTCACGTTTATGCTTTTTCTTGACAAATTATTACTATGTTTTCTGTAGAAGAAGGATGAAAACTAAAAATGGCCTAAACGACCGACCTAACTGAAGAAGTTCAAGGAATAATGAAATTGACCTGTCAATAAACAATAGTGGTGTAGAAGAATGCATTTACAAAAACAACAAAAAATATCAAGGAAAAATAAATCTGCTGAAAAAGTATCAATCATGTATTTCATCTGTTATCATTTCTGTCTTCTTTGGGAATTTTAAATGGGTTTGTTTTTCTGCAGAGTGTTGTGGGGCTGTCCAGTATGACCTTTCTTAGTAGGTTTGCACTTGGAAAGCCAGTCTATGATAAATCGTTACTGTCAAGTAATATAGCACGAGTCGACTATAAACTGCTTTAACTTCTCTTGGGGGATTTCGTTGTCTGGTCGAAAGTGCTATATCCAGTGATAAGGCACATCAATACCATTAGATATTTAGAGATGAGACGCAAGAAATGGCCCAAATAAAATGCGGGACAAATTGATGTTCGAAATGATGACACTTTGTCTGCATGGATAAAGAAGCTTCACAGATGAATAATATTTCATTTCTTTCGAGCATGCCTTAATGCCAGTTGATCCAGGGCACCTTGACTCCAGGAAGCACACAGTCAAACTGTTCGATTTATTGCGAACAGAATGGTCATTGAATCAGACTTTATTCATAAACAACATACAAATCCCCAGTACTACATGCCCCCTTTGACTTTGTGTGCTTTGGTAGCTTCTGCGGGATTATGTTCACATACACTTTTCCTTTACTTATTGAGCGTTACTGCTGCTGTATAAAATTAGCATCGTCCGTCGATTTTCTCCTTAAAGGTCATAAATAAATAAATTACAGTACAGATTGTCGACAATAACTTGGTGAACATTTAAAAAGTCCATCTTTCTGTTGATGAGTTCAGGCTAAAAAATTCACCTTTCAAATCCATCCCTATCTTAATCAACCTTGAAAACCTTAAAGCTTTGCACAGTGTTTTTACGGTTGAAAAGTGAGCACTTCAGATAAAATATTTCCAGAAATCAACCTATCTCTCACTTTAATTTACTTTGCAATTAAATTGAAAGCTTATTTCACGCCCTTCCTCCACACTCTTCCATGGTCCTCTGATGATTGAAATTGTGTTACAGGTTGCCCACAGTTTATTTGAAATACTTCCTCTACGTGTTCATTCAATTTACCAGTGTTCTTGATAAACACAAAATCAAAGTTTGGTACAATACTTCAAATTATAATTTATTTTCATTATCATTTTGCATTAAAGTAACCTTGTAGTAGGTGTTCCTTTGATCTATGGCATTGCATTTTGTAAAATGTATCACTTTGTTTTCACCACTTCTCACAAATGTAGATTAAAGTGCATACATTATGTTACATTCTTTTAAAATAATGTCAAATTTCTCAAACTTACTCTCTTATAAGAATTAGATATATAAACCCCATATTTCTTGTTTTCCTGTTCGGTCATTATTCAAAATGACAAGTGGATGAACAATTCTCCATTAAGTCAATCTAAATGAGCTCACATAGATAGAACAATATCACAAAAGTTAGACATTTTTAGTTAATTAGAAAAATGTATTATTACCTCACAACTGAAGAAAACATTTTTTTAAAAAATTTAGGACAAGATATCCGCGTTTATTTTGACAACACTGAAACTGATTTAAGAGCAGACTGCATGAGATTTATTGTTTCATAGCTAGACCATATTATCTGAAAGGTAAAACAATGTATGTGTTACCAAACTGCTACACAGACACAGTTGTTAACCTCTTGGTGTGACTGTGGTGAATTGTGTAGTCCACGAAAAGTGGCAGATCTTCGTTCTCTCACAGATCGGATTCAGTTTGAAGTTCTGCCTAGTTCCCTTGCAAAGAAGTTCTGACTTTGGTACTCAGTCCCACAGTGGCATGGGGGTACTCAGCTGGGGAGGGGAGTACTCAGCCAGGAAGGGGTACTCATCTGTGGGGTACCAGCTGGGGGGAGGTACTCAGTCTGGGTACACCCCAGCTGAGTACCCCCCTCCCCAGGATAGGACAACACAGTAAGCCTTTGCTACATGGTGGGTGGTATGCTCTTGTGTTCACGCAGGAGGACTTTCTTGTGTTTAAGTAAATTAATGTGTATGTATTACACATATATATGAATGTATAAAATTATTGAAATTGACACCAAATCATATATTTCATTATTCATGGCCTGCAGTATAGTTGCCAAGAAATCAGTTGAATTCTTTTCAAAGGATGAATCTCATTGCTTTTAAACTGTTGTTGCTTATATATGAAAAAAAGTTATTTTTCAAAGCATAAAACAATGTTTTGTTTAATTTTCATTGAAGCAATTTACTTTTAATTTTTTTCTAAGCTTTCAATAGTAGGAAATTATACCTGTATTAAATTTTAAATATTTGCATTTAGTTTTTCATTTATTAATTTTCCAATTGGTTCTGACTACATGATTTCAGTGTTGACTGGTATTGAATGTATGTAGAGAAAAGATGTTTATTGTCTCATTTCTGGCTAAATATATGATTTTGGAAACTTTTACCGCTGAATAGTGCACATTATCAAGTTATTTATTTGTGTTATTATGTCTTAAGGTCATTCCAAAAGACTTTTTAAATAATGTTCATTTGGTCATTTTATCATTGTTTCTATGGATGACTGCTAGGCAGAACTGATTGTAGGCATGGGCAACTAGGCAGAACTTTAAACTGAATTCGACCTGTGTCTCTGCTACATGGCAGTTTATTAGTTTAACAATACCATTGGTCACTAAGCATGTACTCCAATGTACACTGGTTAGGAAAACATAATTTGAGATTTATAATGTACGTCAAACATACAAACATTCATTTTCCGTTTGAAAGTATTACCATACTGCCCAAAATTGTCATGACAAACAATTTCAGTGTAGACTGTCAAAGGATTGATGGTGGAAAGTGGAGGGGGACCTCATCTGTATCCTCAAATTTCTTTTTCTCCATGTGTAATGGAGCTTGGCTTCTGTAATACACAAAAAGGACGTGGTTGTGAGGTGTAACCTTGGTGCCTGTAGCACTTGGACTATGAGTAACTTCATGGTATAAATACATAAATACCTCCATCATTTCTAGCTTGATCTTAGGGCCTTTGAGGATGCTCCTGATCACACCAGCTGCCTGGACTTGTCTGTGGATGCCAGAAATACAAAGGATTTATTTGTAAATACAGTACGTGTAAAACCACACCCAAATAAAGGTTTTAGAATATTTTAGAAAGGATCTAATCAACCCTAACTGATGCACAATTAATTTGTCAGATTTGGTGAATTGACCAAATTTATATAAAAGAAGTGCTATTTCATTTAGCAAAACTTCAATATTGTCAATCGAGTTACATGTTGAGGGATTGACTTTCATAGGTTTACTTATGTTTACTTTGTAAGAATTAAATTCATTTCTGCATGATCATTGTAAAACGGATCATACTCACCTCTTTTTCTAAACTTTGTTTATCATTGCAGTCAGAACTTATTGGATCTAAAACTCTGTTGTATAACTTTCTTTAACCTGCTCATTACTTTCTTTAAAAAAACAGGTATCTGGTGATCAGGAAATAGAGATTGATTAAATTCATCTGCAAGGGTTCTATTCCTACCTGTTTAACTATTCTATTAAATGTTTAAAAGTAACGCCTTCAAAAAACTTTTTGGCAGTGTTTGGTATTTACATACACTCATCATTAGAAAAATGTTACAACACTTTCTCTACGGAACATCGTCACTATTACGCACTAATTACAATCACTGCAAAACATTCTAGCTCATTCAAGCAGGATTCTTCCTGTTGTTCACACAACAAAGGTAACCTAAAGGTTAAAAACTTTCCTTGTTCTAATTCTCTATCCATAGTATGTACCCAATGCCATCGCTCATTAAAACAACTATATAATTTACTACAAAGGCAAGTGTGTTAATTAAGGCCTTGGGCTCAACAGAGAATGAACAGCAATCTGACCCTGATAGTAAGATCATGAAAGAACAACAATCTGTGCGCAAAAACGAGACATATTTATAGAGATGTCTAAATAAAGAAGCATCAAGCTTTGTGCTTAGAAATAGAATGTGTACGGCAAAACAACCAAAACTAGCCTCAACAGTAATTGATGCAGTGGTAGTGTAAGGGGGCAAGAAACATTGAATCTATTCGTTCGCCTTCGATGGCCGTCTTTTCTAAGACTTTTTACGGGGGCGTCTAGGGGAGAGGCATGGCCCTTTTGCAACTTTCTCGGATCCGCCGCTGCTCAAGATCGTTATCGTTTTTCTTGGCTTAGCAGTACAAATGTTTTTAATCGTTAAGAGATATCTTGGCCCCTGAGAAAATCTGTTCTTGCACACAACTGTTACGGTGTAGTGGATAACTGTAATTTGATGCACAAAAAAGAGAAATTTTACACGAATTTTCCGCAGGTCGTACTCAAGCTGACATGCTGACTAATGTGCCAGACAAAAATTGCTGACTTCATGACCATTAATGGGACATCAATAGAATTATCTTTTCCTGCTATTCCAACTTTAATATTAATATATATATTTGCTATTTTTGAGTGTCAGTAAATTTAGCACCATTATTGACACCGAGTGAAAGGTAGGATATGTTTAGATTTTGACAATTGAAAATCTCATTGGGCACCTTGGTCGGTAATCACTTTTGTTAGGTGAAATATTCAGTAATTGGCCAAAATTGATTATCAAATAATAGCATAAACACTAATATTAAAGTTGAAAAAGCATGAAAATGTAATTGTATTGATAAGCTATTAATGGTCATGAAGTCAGAAATTTTTGTCCGACACTCAGTCAGCATGTCAATATGAATACGATCTGTCATCCAACAGTCCTCGGAACGGAACATCCTTCCAGTTTTGTAGCAGTACTATTTTGTGACACCGTAAGTGAGGGAATTGAAGATAATACACTACTTGAAGACAAGTAATACCGCACTGGGCAACAATAAACTGCCATAAGTACTCTTCTGGGAATCGTTGTCTGGCCTTGACTCCTGGAATCATAGATAAGGCCATTAGATATCCAGAGATGAGACACAAGAAATCGTCCAAATTGACGGGTGAAATGATGACACCTTCGATCAATACTTCATCGATTTTGTCTATAAATTGGAATATTTAGTATGGTACTTTACACGGATGTTAACCCAGATCTGTTTTTCTTTCACTTTCTTTTTCACAACTTTTGTCTCCATGTCCACGCTCAACCAGCAAGGAAATCAAACAATGAGAAGGAAAGTCCCACACACATGCGCACCTTGAAATAATTCTATTTTTTGAGACACGTTCCTTGGCCGATAAATGACATTACAGGGCCAATTAATTATAATTTATACATCCTGTTCAAATAAGCACGTGCTTTAATCGGAAATCCATAAGATGACAAGAACCTCCGATATGACCTTAAGAGGAAATGATCTGGCAAGGAGTTGCAATGAGGATATAAATCAAACCCAACATATTTTTAGGCAAACCGTGTGGGTGGACGAGATAAACGATGCATAATCAGCTATATCTGGTGCATGAGACTAAGCAGACTTGTCAGTGTAACAACACCAAAACAAGCAGATGATAGTGTACAGAGTTGCAGTGCAATTTTATCTATGGACAATCAGGACACCATACTTTATTTAGCTCTCAGTTTGATCTTTCAAGCGTACGATTCCGCAGACTTTACCTTGGATATGTTGAAGGCCGCCCATAAATTGGTATCAACTTTCACTTTCTCTTTTGACAGAAAAGGTAAAAATAGTCCTGTGACGGGCTCAGGTGGTTTAAGTTAAAAGATGTCAAAATGTCAAAAAGATGTCAAATTGTCAAAAAGAGGCCAAATTGTGAAAAAGATGTCAAATTGTCAAAAAGTCAAACAGCTTTACTATGCAGGAAGTTCACAAAAGTTCACAAAGAAGTAAATTGACATAATGAGGTTCACAGATCTTGATGTCAATTTTGACATGACATATGAAGGTCACCAAAAACCCTCAAAATGTCAATAGAAATGATAATAGACCAATTTCAATGACCTACATGTGTGATGTCAAAATTGATGTTAATATGGGCAAGCCTCATGTCAATTTAATGTGCCCAATCACACCTGTCCCCATGTAGATCTATGCATTATTATGCCTGTGTGACCATTGTCCATATTCCCCATTAGTTACTTGATGCTAGAAGCTGTCAACCCAAAAAACCCCCAAAAAAATTCATGATTTCTCAAAAGGTGTCTTTTGGCAGGTAAAAAGGTCCTCAACAAATCATCAATTGACATTACACCCCTATCATTGACCCTTCATGCCATAAACAGATAATTAGCAAAAAGTGCTGAGTTATCTAGATCTACCAAAAGTGAATTTTTAAAAAAATATATAAAATTACAAAACCACATCTATGTGATGTAAAATGTGCTACTGATTCAAAATATGTATATGAAATTTTGATATCTTGTATAGTTTCAGAGATACCAGCATTTGAAGTCTGCATCACATTTTGCTTATTTCTGAAAGCAATTCTTATCCAATTTTGATGTAACACCACTCAAATCAAAGCTTATGACCTTCTCTTTAAGAATATGAAGTTATCTTGCCACTAAGGGCCTGTAAGGTACTTTAAAATCACACAAATGTGCCAATAAAATCACACAAATGTGCCAAATCTGTGATTTTTGTCATGTTTCTGCTATTTTAGGTACCTTATAGGCCTCCTAGTTGCAAAATGTTTTCATATTCTTGTCAAAGAGGTTATAAGCTTCAATTTGCATGGCCATACATCAAAATTGGACAAGTATTAAGGTCAGTAATTAGCAAAGAGTGATAGAACCACACTAACACATTAAACATAATAATTTTGAAAAATTCACGAAATCACTAAATATCACTCAATTTAGGGTCTAGGGATTCTTCTTCATCTAATTTAACCATTTTTGAAAAAAATAATTCAAATGGCTTGACACTGGGGGCTGTTAAGTGAGAAAGTCATGGAAATGTACCCAGTTACTGGTCCTGAAAAGATTTTCTAATTTTGACATTACATACCCTTAGAGCATCCTCATATTGACCACTCATATTGTTTTTGACCTCCCAACACCTGTATGAGACATGCAATGGTCCATCAAAAAAAATTCTCAAATTACAAGAAAACCATAAATGGTAAAATTCACAAAAGGTGGATTTGGGTAGCTAAAAAGTCCTCTACAAGTCATCAATGACATTGCACCCCTACTATTGACCCTTAATGCCATAAACAGATGACTTGTCTGCTGGCCAAAAATGCCCAATTACTTTAGCGACCGTAGCTCAGACATAGGACCACTAAAAAAAATTGCTACTCTAATTTACATATTTTTACACATCTACACCAATTTATGGCTTCAAACATCAGCACTTATTGACCCAGCAAATGGCCAATCAGCGACATATTCAAAAATCCAAACCAAGGTATCTAGAACACCCTATGAGCTGATTTTTGATCAAATCGGTGAATCCCGAGTACCCTCTAAGCTGTGACAAATGTGCCACCTGCAGCACCCCCCAAGTGTGTCACACCCCCTCAAAAATGGTACCATCATATAGCCTAGTTATCTGCCCATCTAAAACCCCATGACATTTTGATGAGTCATTGCTCCTTCATTGAGAAAACTTTGATTTTCTGAAGGCACCCAATTTTGGCAAAAGTACTCAAATGGCACTGGAGTTGCCAAAAAATTGACATATGGCAAAATTGACCAAAAAGGATCCTAAGAGATTTCATAAGGTGTCTTGTGTCCAAATTTTACAAAAGAATTCCAATGGGAAGTGTCCCAAATTGCCAATTCGAAATTGTCAATCGCTACAGTATAAGGTGCTTTAAGTATAAACTTAAACCACCTAAAAATCAAGTCATTAGTCATACACCTAACCGTCATTTCTAAATTAGTTTCCAGTAGCAGATCCAGAGGGGCCAATGGGGCCATGGTCCCCTTGCCCCAGATAAGGACTACCTTTAATGTACCTCTTGGCATTTTTTAGTAAAAAACCCCTAAATTTTTATTTTTTTCAAAAAGAATTTCCAGCCTCACTTTGCTTGGCATGAGTATTGCTTTCAAGTTCTTCTAGACTCACTCAACTCATCATTCCATCTTCTTCTGCATACATTATATTAATTCTAGCCATCACCTTATCTCTTCCATATCTTATCTCTAAAGAGATGTCTAAAGAAGTAAAGTATTTTTTCATACAGTATCACAAAAAAATATTGGCTAGCCTCTCTCTCCCGACTCCACTTCGTTACGTCAGCAAAATCTCACAAAATATTTCTTTGCCCCCCCGGACCAAATCCTGGATCCGCTACTGAGTTTCCCACGTTGTTTGCATTCTTTTGCAAAGATAAATTAACCTGAAAATAGAATATGGTGACTCAATGATGTTGAAAGGGACTTCTGCTAACACTTGTACAAGCAATCATGTTCGCTGGAAGATAATTAACATTAGAATAGAAGACAGAAACTCTGCTTGAATTTTTGTTTTCATCCAAAACTATGTGGATCTGGATTAAGATCCAATTCCACTGCCAATATTTCACATCAAACTGTTCACAATTTTCTGAACTTCTGTCATCCATTTGAAAAAATAGCCCTGTGACGGGCTGAGGTGGTTTAAGTTTAAAAGATGTCAAACTGTCAAAAAGATATCAAATGTCAAAAACACATGGACTATGGATGAGGTTCACAAAAAATAAACTGACATGATCAGGTTCACAGATATTGATGTCAATTTTGACATCACATATGAAGGTCATCAAAATTGGTCAAAATACTTTCTATGCACATTTTGAGGGTTTTTAGAGACCATCTGTTATATGTGACATCAAAATTGATGCCAATATGAGTAAACCTCATTATGTCAATTTATTTTTTGTGAACCTCCTCCATAGTCCAGGTGTTTTTGATTTTTTGACATTTGACATCATTTTGACAATTTGATATCTTTTTGACATTTTGACACATTACTTAAATCACCTCAGCACATCACAGGCTGGAGGTCAAGGTGGTGGTAAAAGGGTACACATGACATGTATCCACTGCATGTATTTTGCTTAATAATGCATACATGTAGATGGGGGACAGGGTGATGGGGCACATGGGTGATGGGGCACATAGGCAATTGGGCATATGGCCAATGGGGCACATGGACCATGGGGTATAATGATGCATAGATCTAGATGGGGACAGGGTGATGGGGCACATGGGCAATGTGGCACATGGGCAATTGCATATTATGCCATAACTTCTTTAGTTCTGCATCAATCCTAACAAAAAATTTACTGGACACAGATATTGATGTATTCTATCTCAATACAGAGCACTTTTTCCATGATGGCTTGAATCAAAGCATATTTTAATGTTGTCTGCTACCTGGGAAGTCCTTTCTTGTTTAGATTATGCCTCATTATCTATGCATGTGATGTCATAATGCCTGTGCACAGCATATTATGAAAGCAACAAGAAGACAATATGGGAGAATTCAAATCTCAGACATTACAGTAAATGAACTCAGTTCACCAAGAGGAGGTTGACTCAATAATACAATGAAACAGGGGTACTCCCCAAACAGATACCAAAATAGTAGCTACTACAACAACTACAACAACTCATACAGTTCACAGTAGTATGACCACAACAACAACTTCAATAGAAGATGGCTACAAAGGTACAGACATCAATCACATTGGCCAAAGAGAGATGTCCAATTCGAGTACAATGCCAGAAATGGAGACATATATGGTAAACTCTGAAAGACCATCAGCTATTTAAAAGAAAGCAGCCAAAACAGAGATGCTGCAAGATGTCTACCAATGTTCACCAACAGAGCAGAGGAAGAAGTCAGCAAGGACAACATTGCAACAGCCTCCATAGCCAAAATACAGTCCATCCTGCAAGAGGACATGGATCTAATCTTTGATGCCCTAGTGATAGGAGACTACATCAAAGATGACAATGAAGCATGACCACCCACACACTACAGTCCCGATGACTACCTCACAACAGTCCCTGACAATGAAGAAATATGCGAAATAAATGCTGCAACAAACTTTGCTGCAGAAGGCTCAGCAGAAACAATTTTGCAAGAGACTACTGCATAGGAGTACATTGGTCCATGACAAATACCAGAGTGCTGACTGCAAATTGGGAAAAGATCATAGAAACTCCAGAACTTTTACCCAAATCAAAGTATGCGGTATCACTCAAACAAGCAGCTTAACTACCACCCAGAAGCTGTGCAGTAGTAGATGTTACAATTAACACAAGCAGTACAGAACCAGTACAAATCAAACCAGATGAACTGTGCCAATTGCAGAATCCTAATATGTACATGTACAGCCTCTATGCAGACTTATCAAAGAGAAGAACAGACACAGTAACCCCATACGTTATAATTAATCTGAGTGCATCAGAGAACTTATACCTACCCAAGGATAACATCATGGCATTCACAGAAAGAGATGATATGGTCGGTGAAGTGTTTGAAATTGAAGACATATTCGAATTAGATAAAATAGCCCTGTGATGGGCTGAGGTGGTTTAAGTTAAAAAGATGTCAAATTGTGAACAAAAACACTTGAAATGTCCATAGAAAATATTTTTGACCAATTTTGATGACCTTGATATGTGACATCTAAATTCTTGGAAAAATTCCCTGTTTCTGCCCTGGTAAATTTTTTCTCATTTTGACATTATATACCCTTAGAGAATCTTTAGATAGATCACTCATATACCTCCCAACCCATGCACAAAATGAGTAGTGGCCAATGGAAAAAAATTCACAAACTCTCGATTTACAAGAAAACTGTTAATTGTAAAAAAATTCTCTGAAGGTACTATTTGGCAGCTAAAAATGTCCCCTACAAATCATCAATTAACATTGGACCCCTATCATTGACTGTTCATGCTGTAAATGGACAATTAGCAAAAAGTGCATGTTAAACCAACATGTTAAACATGATAATTTTGAAAATTTCACCAAATCACTAAAAATCACTCAATTTGGGGTCTAGGGATTCTTC
>JBCAUG010001973.1:0-11532 GCA_038406175.1 Haplosyllis leylae | reverse complement strand
ACTTGACGACAACGACAAGTAATTTTGTGTCGTCAAGTGGGAACAGTTAAATTGGCAACCATGAAAACCATTTTATTTTGTCGTCAGGAATGGGTGCAGCACCCATTTCTGATGACAAAAGTAGGGGTCAAATTATGTCGTTGTCGTCAAGTGGGAACGGTCCCTTACTAGTTGTATTAATGGGCCCCTGAAATGTGCAGCACCCATAGACAGCACAGAACAATCTGCACATCGCAGACACTTCAGATTTTATCGAATGTGAATCAAGTAACACTTACCTTTGGGTTCTCGACAACTGGCCAGCTTAATATAGGTATGGTAGTAAGATCCTTTAAAGGTATACATGTTTTCCTCTTTGTCTGTGAATGGGGGACAAGCAAAACTCTGATGACCAACTGGATCCATGGTTGCTGACTTGATAAACATAATTGGCGACCTTTGCCCCTTTATGGGTAGATTAGCTGAGCCGCATTGGTTGGTTTCGCCACCATCACAGAAGATACAGTTTTTGTCGTGTGTGACCGTAACGTTAGTCCGTGAGTCGCAACCTTTCTTGCGACGTATTGAAATAATTTTCGTTTCCTTGGTGTGAGGATCAAAGGCCACAATGTAGGACGGATGCCAGCCTTTCACGGCTTGGATGTTTACCTCAAGGTCAGTGAGTACACACCAGTCCTCGTACGTCAATGTCTCCATCATCGTTATGATCTCAGACGATAACACGACGGTGTGAAGTTTCTTTTTTGTCTCCTGCAAATAAGAGGTAAAAAAAATTCAGTGCGAGTAATGACGCATTTTTTTTCTGTGATATTAACATTACTAAAAATTATTCTGAAGAAGGAAAGTGGATGAGCCAAAGTTGAATGTAATATCAGTGTTTACAAACAAGTTACTTTGCCTGATGTTTGATGGAAATTCATGGTACTAGAGATACTAGACGGGAAAATGGAGTGATGGTAGTTTCAAAGAAGCTAGTAAATACGGTTTTTGTGAGGAATGAAAAATTGGGATATTAGAGAACGTTTGAAGCGTTATTGTATGTAAAACGGATCAAAAAGGATAGTTATTGGGAGTTTTATCAAATGAGTCTGTGGTGCATACCCTAACGTGTGTCCAGTCCGTATTTTGCTGATCTACTCCGGCTCTCATCCATACGGATCCATCTCTCGTTACACTGATGTACACACTATGTGGGATACCATGTCCGTCCACTATGGTGGTATAACCTGTATCCAAATCACAGTAATTTGAGTCTGAACCTGCAATAGAAAAATAGTTTCTCTTGTGAATATATTGTGTGCAAGTTAAGAAAAAGAGCGGCCGACAAGGATGGGTTTGGAGTTGAAAACAAACAGAATCACCTGCAGGGTAAAACCACTGAAAGCACTCAACTCTTTTCAGAGAACTCCGAAGATTTTACACTTGAAATTCTATGGAAGAAGCATTTTAATCCTCAAATGAGAACTTCACCAGGGAATCTCCTAGTGCAATCACATCCAATCTGTGGTTGTCTCTCAACACTACTTAGTCTCCTGGAGTTTTTCGTTCACTAACTTAACCACCTCAGCTTGTCTATTGCCATGAATTATGTATGATTTGGTACTGGCAAAGTAAAACTACATTATGACAAGGTAACAGCTAGATCCCGCTTGCAGTCGAAAGACTAGCTGCGATCTATCGAAAAATAAAGTAGCCCTAGCGGGACGGATGCTGGAATTGGTATTCATTACCCTACTTGTTTGCTTTCGTTTTGTCTAAATCTCTTTATCAACCTTTTTTTTAATTGGGCATCTTGTAGATAATATCCTTGAAAATAGTTTCCTCGTATCTACCAGAATTCGATTGGGGTTTTAAAAATTTGCATACAGATGTAAATGACAAAGAAATATTACATTCGTATTGAATTATTTGTAAGGCAAGAATGTTTTCAGTTGAAATATTCCCTAAGACAATGGTTGTGGTTTCAACTGACCAATGTTTTTAGAAGATTTCTTTTGGAAGGAAGAAAAAACTTCCTTTTGTGGGCACTACTGAAAGCGATTGCTTTCATCTCCTATTCTGTTAGGAGGTCAACTCCTTTTGCGGCCACAAATTTCTTGACAAGTTGATCTTAAAAAAGGTCTCATTTCAGCCTTGGAGTTCCTTAACGGAAAGGTGCTAATAACAGCTCATGTGCATAAATTTGGAGAATTATTTTCTCCTCATCGTGTAAAGCGTAAACTCAAATAGTGACTTTGGCAGAATCATTAAGCAGTGCGGCTCACTAATCCGGTTCAACGTCTTCACAATGTTCGCTTCCAAGAGCATGCCGAGAATACACATGGAGAGATAATGGTGCTTATTCCTACTTTGTTTTCCTTCGCTATTGAATAACTTTTCCTCTGCTTTCACTTGTTAAACCGAATGAATCAATGGAAGCACATGCGCAGGGTTTGAGAAGAAATGATTTGAAACTTGTGTCTTTAAACATACTTTACAACAATATGATAAGGGAAGCGGTGGTTCAAATTTAATTTTCTGTAGTTAATTACGTTCTGCTTTGATTTGAGGTGGTAAATAGTCTGAAAAATTATGGAAGTATCTATGCATATTTTTGACAATTTCCTCATTTCTGCAAAGGGAGATCCAACTCATTGCATTCCAGGTGTCCTTGGACAATAAGAGATGCACCTTCTCTCAATTAACATTTCCCTGTATTTGATCTCTTAAATGTATTCTGATCAAACAAAAATATATCCCCTGCGGTTGAAGTTTTTGTGTCCATTGAATCAAGGATCCCCGGATTATGAAGTTAATTTTCTATCCATTAATCCACACGACCATTATTTTCATTGTTAGCTCGTTTAGAGTCAGATTAGTGATTGAACTGAGGGATCTAATGGATTTTGGGCGTATGCTTTGCCACTTTTATGATAAGTGGGCCTACTTTAAGCTGCAGTCATTGGTGAGAATTTGTTTACACAGAATGCCATCATGACTTCATTCATTGTAAGGTTACACGATAGCAATGAGCCAGTTTGTTGTGACTTTTGATGACGTCGTATTTATTTTAATTATAGTAGTAGATAATGTTGAAGAGGAAGACTGAATTCAGGAAACCAGAAATATTGCTAGTTGCGTTATAACGTAGATTTAGTGAAACGGAACGTTTAACCATATTTTACAGAAGATGGACACTACATGTTATCTGTCGAGAATAACGTTCTCGAGGGAAAAAATGGATCATCCAAGTCAGTCATGATCCTGTTTGTATAATCCAGTTTTATTGAGAACCGGATAGCCTCTGTGGGACATGAATGGAATAAAACCTGGTGAAATTTGATCAAACCAATTTCATGTTTCACCAATTTCATTTTTTGTCATTGAAAGTAATATATCACACAAATCTTAGGTGCTTGCACTTTCGTTTACAGATACAATCAGAGGGGATACATGTCTAATTGCATTAAAAATGGGAATTTCTGGAAATACATTCAAATAAGAACGGGTCATTTCTAACTATTCTCCAAAACATGATGAAAATGGGGTCGAAGTTCTGGCAACATTGTTTTCCTAAATCGTAAGTGTTTGGAGACATTTGCGGCAAGTTCTGTTCTTGGAGACAGCCGAATCTTTTAAAATGACAAAATATTTGTCGCAACAACGCAATGATTAAAATAGCTCAACATTTAGATCACGGCTCTTCAAACTTTACATCTCTGCAGACTTTTTGAGAAACAAAACACATGTAAGTGGTTAATGGAGGCAAAGTGAAATAATGTTCACTGCATCTGAGTAATTGGTTCTTGTAGTAGTTAGATGTGAATCAATGGCCGGACCTTGTTAACAAGTGTCTGATCAATATTTCTGTCTACGGTGTGTTTCTTTCGATAGGACAAGATGTGGGGAAAGTTTTATCTACATTCACAACTTACTACCGCCCACGTACACAGTACGAGGAAGGTAATGTTTTCACATGTGTCTGTCATTCTGTTTAGAGCTTGTAGTTTTTAGTTACAATAGCCCAGCAGTGACCAACAATTGAAAAAGAACAGCTGAAATTTTTGCACATCTATGATAGCACGTTTCTGGCAATGAATCCATTAGTCACCTCATAACTTGAGCTGGTCAACGTTCAGAATCTTTCAGGAAATCTCTCGAAGGAAGGAAGAAAATAAAGTACAAAATAGAACTAGCTTGATACCAATTGATCAGGGTAAAGAGGCCGTTCTACAAAAGGATGAAATGTACAGAGGGGTTGAGAATGCGTTGGAGAATAAAAACCATTCACACCGTCACAAAAATATTCAAAGCTCCCTGAAGAGATCTTCATGTTCCTGATATCCATTAGAACCCGACCTTGTGTCCGTTTCAGTTGTACAAAAACTCAAGTACCCGCCAATGACCACAACAGAATTCATTTAAGTTTCGCAATAGCACTGTCACGGTCGCGATATTTTCAGTTGTTTAGCCCATATTTCAAGAATCTATTGTTTCTGTAATTCAGCCATTTTTGTTTTGAAATAGTCTGTATAAATATTACCGAGAGCATATTTTCGCTGATGGTGCCGTGGACTAAATTCAACAAAGATTTCAATTTTATGAACACTCAAAATCGTCCTTCAGTTTCCTTGCATATAGGTCTTGTATTGTCGGCAGTAAAAGATCATCTGGTCTCAAAAAGTAGCAAAATAAACACTCTTGACTACAACTTGTCATAACGTTACCCAATTTACCGTAATGTTTTTTGCAACTGTCAACATTCGTTACAACGATTACGTCTTGGCTGATTCCTGCAGGGTAAATATCAGCCTGGCTTATTATCTTTGACGAAACAACCCAGGAAAAAGTTCTTTTTTAGGATCTTGAGATTACTGTGTCATCTTGAAACAGTAACAATTCTCTGGGCGACAGTTAAATGAGAATTGACGTTATGCAGATGTTGAAAGTTCATGATTGTCATATTGGCCATCACCAAAATCAAGTCGCAGTTTATGTATGATTCAACTAAATTCCCTTACTGATTAGTTATTAATATTGAAGAATACATCGTAAGTAGCGTCCCAGTGCAGCTTTATTTTTTATCAAACAATTTCAGAAATGTAACAGGTTGAATTAAGATAGTCGCTAACATGATGAGTTGGAGGTATACCGTGTGCATAGTTGGCTTTCAATGGCCAAGATAATGTCAATCCTCCACTGGCCACCTCCCACCTTACTTCCTCATAGTGCACATGCACTGATCATGTGCTAATCAAGTGCTAAACTGTTAAACTCTCCACTGGTTATCCAATCAATATCATTGCATCACATGTACCCTCACCAGTAGCCAATCAGTAAATCATGTGATGTGTTCAACAAATCACCATCTGATATGTAAGACTGTATTGTTGCACAACTCCCACCCTGCCTACAGCAATAACTACTGGCCCTATCAAGATGAGACTAGTGACAAACTGAGACAGTGTGTTCCAATAGCTTATTTAACTACAAAAGGCATTAAATTGCTCCATTCCTTTGCAATGCTTCCAACACCCCACTGGGACTACTTTGTGTAGTAGCACTGATATTCTGGTGGTTAGGTATTGAGTACATAAGGGATGCATGTCCTATGAAAGTAGGATCTCCAGAAAAACCATCAGACTGTTAAGTGCCAAAATAGCAAATAGCAGGAACTTCTCAGGTATTTTGGAGGAGTTGAACTGACTTCCCACTCAGGATCTTCTAAATTACACATTCTGGCTATTTGTGCCACTTTTAGATGTTTTGGCAATACTTTCAGATCCTGAGGAGTGGGAAGAGCCAGACCAACTCCCCATGCACAACCTGTTATGTAAATCTGTTTCTAAGGAATCTGTAGGAATTATGCAAGTAAATATAAGGAGTAAGACTGACTTCCTTGATGTAATGCACTTGAATACTTGTGCTTATGAATGTTCTTGTTTTGTAGAGTTTCTTAGCTTGTGTAAGCTTGTGTAAACTTGTGTCTACTGTGTACCATCTGTGTGTCAATGTGTTAGCTGCTTTGTAACTGTGTAACAGCAACAGACTTTAGCTCAACTCCTACTTGTGAGATAATGGCAGACACAGCATTTGTGTATTTCTTGGACATTAAAGAATCCTGTTGGAGCATCAATGTCAACTCCCCATCATCTATTCATGTCACCCACTCTCAGGAGTAATTAATAAAAACTGTACTGAAGCTGAGTGTTTGTATTCTTCACAGATCGAGTGTCTCAGCAGGGACACTCCAACACCCAACTACAAAGGTACTGGAGCTAACCAGCTCCCCACACATCACCAACTCCCCACACAGTATTACAACCTGCAACTCCTCCCTTCCTATAGGCCCAGTGCACAAAAGAACACCCATGGATAACTGCTGTTGCCCCCTGAGATTGAATAGCTCTTGCTCGCACTGCTAGCCAGGCAGATCTCATTTGTAACTGGTATTGAGCCATAGTAATAATTGGTAGTGAAAACCATAGTAGGTGACAGAAATAAACAGTAAAGTTTTATCTTTCTTTCAATTAAATTCAAAAGAAACTATGTTACCAATGTTGAAATACAGCAAAAGGGTTGCTTAATAAAAAGAACTATTACAAAGAAGAAATAGTGCTGTGCATAAAAAGGGATAGTAAACTCCACGTACAGCACCGGTGAGACCAATACAATACAATCATGTCCAATTTACGACAGTCTCAGTGGTGCAGTAGGTCTCCCTAAGCCCTAGATTCTAGTACAGCTCTATTTCCTTTGTCCATCCATAACTTGTTACTCGGTGGGTTTATTCTGTGCATTTCTGCACTCTGTTGCATTTAAATGGAAGTGTTAGTTCCTGAAACCGTCAACGTGTTCAGTTAAAGCCAATACATTTGCTTTCAATTTGTTTAATGGGGTATGAATATATTCCCCAATGGTGACATATTTTGTAGGACCTCTGGACCTCCAAAAGAAACTGCTTTATCCATCAAGGCATCTTATATGGTAGCTTTCAAACAGCCACTAGTAACATGTACTATTTACTGTAATTGAAGAAATTAGACAATCTTAAACAACGCTTACTCAGTCATAGAACTTTTCAAGAATCTTAAAGGGCCGGTCAGATCAGTCTCTGTGTAGAATTATAAGGCAACTTATTTTGATACTTGGTTTCTAATTTCTCACAGGTTACCCAATTTCAAAGTAAGTAGGACTAAAGCAGAAAAACTAGGATACATTTCAAATTCTAGCTCAGCAAGTTCCTCTAAAGCTATCATTTGAATTTAAATAGTGACCAGTTGGTATTGTTTACATGATGATAACTTAAACATTCTCCACCGATATTCGTACACCGTTTTGATAAAGTGATGCATTAGATATTTATTGATACAAAAAGTCGCACATAATTTGCTAATGCCGCTTTGGATTTTGTTTGCAATATTGTAATTAAAATTTGAGTTGGCTGAGGAATGGTGTCGATAATACAGTTAGATTGTTACGGTTCTTTCGCTGTTGTAAATGCAATCGCTCTATGGGAACAAACCCTACAGTCACCAGTTCCATAGCAAGCTGGATGAGGAGATTAAACGGCTGATCTGCATACTAATGTCGAAGTCAGAAAAAAGGGTAAAAGCTCACTCGTTGTGCAGAGAATTTTATAAAGGGTGCTGACATGGATTTCAACCTAGTTATATGGCACTGCTTGATAGTTTATGTTGGGACAAAATGTCATCTTATATTTTTCAAACAGAAATTCCCGAAAAGACCTTTTTCTTTTGATGGGAAATATTATTGCAAAGGTATGAACATCGTATGGTTACGTTTCTAGGATAACTGCATGAACCATTGTTTTTAGAACCGCTCTTACATGTAACAATTCCCTGCGAATAGACTACAGTAGGGACCATAAAATCATCAATATTCAACAATTGAGCCATGTAATGGCCTCTTTAGTACGGCAAACAGAATCAATGATTAAACCATGTTTTACAATTGGTTTGATCAATACTTGGGTCTGTAGTAATGGATGGGCATACACATTGATGTTCTTTTAATATTTGTTAACAAAGAGAAGCAGTGGCATATTCTTTCCGGTTTCCTCGTAGAAAAATGATGAAAATAAATGGAATGATCCGTGAAAAACTTTAAAATGTGATGTCAATCACATTTTACAGGTGGTGATTTGATGAAGTGTAGTTGTCTGCCTGTTGTGAAGACGACAGTAGTACTTTCATTCCACAATTGTTGAAGGAAACACTGCTACAATAATGGCGTTCCCCTTGTTCCAAAGTTTATACAATATCTAGACACTGTCTTGAAATAATCAGATATTCTGCAATTTGCACAGGCTACGGTCTAAAATAGTTTTTTGGAATTAGATCTCTCGATGCAAGCAGCTGTGGCTCACCAGAATATTTCCAGAAAATGTCAAGTATTTTTATGAGTTTTAAAATTCGGTGCCATTTTGAAGTAAAATGTAATGAACGTCAAGTTACTTCTCTATTATGTCATTGACATGTATTTCCTTGAGACGAAGATTTAAAGCGGTTATTAATCACATGTCCACCTGAACATTGACTTTCCTAACCATACGCTGCGTCAGTATTGAACTTTTCCGAATCATACTTTTCCTTCAGCAGGAATGAACAAGAATGGCCTGAATTAAGCCAATTAGCTAAACTATCGGTGCGAGTTGTGTAATTTTCTCTCAATCACCTGCTTCTGTACACACCTCCGGACGTAAGGTGACAACACCATTCTGCTTGCGGCACCTACAGTCGAGATAATGGTCTATTCCTGGACAATCAGTTCGTTATAGAATGACGTCCCATACTCAGCCTGAGGCTTGTTCAGAGAAATGTTGTTGTAGGACCATAACTTCTCTGATTGCTTCTGTGGTCAGAATGATACCAGGAACTGAGTGGTGCTGAGGTGGACCCTTTTAACCAGGGTCGGACGTTTCTATTCCTGTTCAACTTTGATCCTGATCACATGGCCTGGCAAGTTAAATGGAGCCGTTGAAGGCAACAGGAGCTTGGAATGGTCGAAAATTGGAATAATAATTCTTAAAATGTTAAAAAAATAAATTGCAAATTTACCACCTGCTTTCTCTGTAATGACGGTTACAAAAGTCGAATTTACAATACCACCATTAGTGGGCGTAATAATCTCTCATGTTGCATTTACTTTGCAAGAATAAAGCAATCGAGTTTTTCATGATAAGACCACATTTACATTTTAAGCCTGAATTTGCATGAAGAAATCAAAAAAAAAATTAAAAAGTTGTTGCCAGTGGGATTTAAACTCACAACACTGACCATCATAGGATCTAAGGTTGAATGTTTATCCAGATAGGCCACAGAGGCCTGTGCTACTTGTGTGACATTTAACTGAAGTTTGTTTTATGCACCATTTCACATTTGAAAAATCATTAAAGCATGTCTGATGTAAATTCTGTCTCAAAATGTGAAATTTGATCTTATTGTGAAAAACTCGAAAGTATCTTTTATTCATTTCATCTTACGATGAGCGAAAACTAGTCTGTCCCAGTTTTCGTAGTCATTATGAAGTGCACGTACCATCGCACAGCCAATAACCTCAAAATGATACTTCTTAATTTCCTGCAATTGACTCACTTTCATTCTCACCAGACCAGATTTGTTTGAAGAACAGAGATACCCACCCTTTCTTAAATAGGATGACAGGTTCAAATTTTAGGCTGGCCTTCTCAGAGGACCTGCCGCTCTATTCGACCAAGTAACTTTAAAAGGACACGTGAGAGGACTGATCCTATTTACCTGTCACATAGTGTGAGAAAAGCCCTATTCTGGTGGAGGTATCTGGTAACAAGCTGAGAGCTAAATTGCCCATGTTCTGTGAATAATAAACGGTAGGCAATGAAACTGTATCTGAAATAGTGACCAAGTGATCAAGATCGATAAATGTCAATTTAATAAACATACCGCCCTGCAATGTCTACTTTAAGGAATGGATAGAAGTTTTGGTTTTTGATATGAAAAAATATTTGAATATTTTTTAGAATTGATGCAAAATTTACTCAAAAATTTGAAAGTAGTCTGGATAGTGACAGCCGATGTAGCATTTAAATTCTTATGCAAGGAACGTGATCTCAAATGTTCAAATTTTGCCACTTTTCCATGGTGTATCACGGATCATTTAAATGAAGACACTGCTTTAAAATCTTTTTCAATATGAAAGGAAAGAGACTTATATCTAAGGGAAACGTTGACAGTCAAACAACAGAAGGAGAATTGAAATACGAACCGCACCATGCAACTGCAGACAGGATGGTGGAGATAAACGATATCACAGTTTTTTGTCCTTTTACTTTTTGATGTCACAGACAAGGCATACAGAGTAGACAATTGACTTTCAAGCTTGGTGGTGGAATAAATACGCCGCACTGTCAACAGGTTCCCAAAATTATAGGGAAGAGCAAATATATTCAGCACAAAAGTGCCCCTAATGGGGATAGAATCCGGGATCATCACTTGATCATCACTAATGCCTTCCTGACTGAGCTAAGTTCACCTTTGCTTGCCAGCCTGAATCTTTCAGGCCTTTATGAAGTCCAGAATGTGAAGTATTGTGTGAAACAAGGTTCACTTCAGAAATCTTCTGTCCAATACATGTCTGTCTAACACAGTCAGCAGCATTGCAAACTATGTATCAATTAGTGATGTATGACAATTAGCATGGCGTGGGATCTAGAGCAAGTAAATTTATCACCTAGATCAAAAATTCCTCGCCGTTCAGTGATACTGTTACAAATAATTTAACATAGTAAGCAGCCATGAACGCACATAGGGCATACAGACGTTCGTACAGAAAACATTTCTTTTTGGACTTTTATAACTGACGGTATATCAATTTGGTTTTGCCACTTCCGAAAAGAACCAGAGAGTACAGTTCCTTCTTCCGAAGACATAATAAACGTTTGACTAAATTTCGTCTTTGTACCTCAAACTGATATGATGACTTCAATTGTACTTTGAAGTGGTATAATTGGATCTTCGAAGTTCTTGTTAACTTTGCTCTGCTCTAACCTTCAGTTTCCCAAAAAAACGTCACTTCAATCACTTTACTAAAAATTCGTTGCTTGTGATGCATTTGGTGGTCACAGACACTAAATTTCACTATCTGTTGGTACAGAATAGTGTCACCAATCTTTACTTTATTGCTGTTTTGGATCTTTAATTACTTTTCGTCTTCTTTCACTCGGTTACCTCCTCAGAGGTGCCAGCCATGGGAGCATGTAGATTCTATCTGCAGGGGGTGACAGCAGTTGTTCATGGGTGTCTTTTCATGCACTGGGCCACATTTTGGGTAATCTATAATAGGATGTACCTCCTCGACTTGAGGGGGTCAGAGCAGTAGGAAAAGCACCAGACTTCATGTTTGAACACTTTATTGGCTATTCAGCAAATATTCATGCATTGTTGACAATTCTGGCACTAAATCTAAGAGAATCCCAAAAACCCTGCAATTACAATAAATTAGGCATTACAGTCACAATCATCACTTTTACTGTATAAGCATTTACTGTACAAA
>JBCAUG010001962.1:0-11532 GCA_038406175.1 Haplosyllis leylae | reverse complement strand
CTCTGTTTACACTGCTCGCACTCAAATCTCTTCTCTCCCTGTAAACATACACAGTAAATCTCTGTTTACACTGCTCGCACTCAAATCTCTTCTCTCCCTGTAAACATACACAGTAAATCTCTGTTTACACTGCTCGAACTCAAATCTCCATGTAAACATACAGTAAATCTCTGTTTACACTGCTCACACTCAAATCTCGGGGGAACCTAATGGAAGTCGAACCTACAAGTGGTTGTCATAGTAACGTGAACATCGAACAAAGGGTATCAAATAAACGTAACATGTAAAACTGTAAACGTTCAACGTAAATAAGACGTAATTTAGGCGTAATCTCACCATAAACTGTGACAATAAGCAACATGGTTTTTCACCAAAATCGTAATCATCATCATCATACAGTTCGTCGTATCCCTGCACAGTGTACACACGTATTTAGTAGAAAGCACGTAACAAGTGGGACATCAGATTTACTGGCACTCCCATTTGTGGTCAAGACTAGTAATTACTGACTACGTATGTAGTACGAGGGAACGTTTTCAGTCGTGTGTGTGGGGGTAACCTCCCCCAAGGATACAAAACTGTAGCCTGGGGTACCCTCCTGGATACAGAACTGTAGCTAGGGGGTACCCTCCTCCGGATACAGGACAAGCGGACACGCTGGAGGACTTTCTTTTTGCACCATACTGTCACTAAATAATTTAATGGACAGTAGCTGTCTTATTGGACAATTAGACATAATACTGAATGGTAGGGGACACTTGGTTAGGGTTGGTCAGGATGTTCTCATCCCCTCCCCCTTGGACAGGATCCTGTCAAGATGTACCCACCCCATCCCCCTGTGGACAGACACCTCTGACAACATTACCTTCCCCCGTACTACGTACGTGGTCGGCAACAAGCTACAGGGTGAGAGGTGTCATGGACATTAAGGGTAGATAGACCGTGCGAAGGTCTCACAGACCATCAGGGTATGACTTCCTTACGTACCGTGTGTGAGATTAGATGGCGCTTCAGATTCGATGACGTCTGGTACGTCTTCTCGCAGATCTTACACCGGAAGTCTCGCCGCTTCTCGTGGCACATCTGAACGTGAACTGGAAAACATTTTGCGAAACTTCCTGTAACTCGGGGGATTCTTTAATTTTTCATAACTAGTTGTTCCCCAGATTTACAAAAGTTTCAAGTAATGTTAAATGGATGCTAGTTTAAGGATTGGGTTCATCCCATGTGCTACACCTGCTTTACCTGTGAGTGATGACTTGCTGGCACACACGACGTCGCACTGTTCGCACGGGTACCGCTGTGCTGGCTTCTTCGGACTAAAATACAAATATTCTTGTTAATCGTGCTTGACAGACTATTTTTCATCGAAGTCCTTTTCTGGGATTTTTGGGGATTCTCTCAATCATAAATGCAATGTGGCCGTGTTGATACATACATGGGCGGAGATACTCACATGGGCGGAGTTACTTACATGGGCGGAGATACTCACATGGGCGGAGTTACTTACATGGGTGGAGATACTCACGTGGGTAGAGACACTCACATGGGTGGAGATAATCACATGGGCAGAGATACTCACATGGGTAGAGATACTGACATGGACGGAGATACTCACACGGGCGGAGATACTCACATGGGTGGAGATACTCACACGGGCGGAGATACTCACATAGATGGAGATGGGTGGAGATACTCACACGGGTGGAGATACTCACATGGGCAGAGATACTCACACGGGCGGAGATACTCACAGGGGTGGAGATACTCACATGGGCAGAGATACTCACAGGGGTGGAGATACTCACACGGGCGGAGATACTCACATGGGCGGGTTAACGGAATGGTTCTTGGCGATGTGATCCTGTAGTTGTTTCTCCTCCATGTAAGCCTTATTACACTCGATGTAGTAGCATCTGCAATGGGAATAATTAATAATTAAACGAAAACTCGGGTTTGTAAGTCACGGATTCTGTAAACTTATCAAACCTTAAGATCAGAATTTCATGTGGCTGCTTCCTGAGTCGGGAAATATCGTGACTTCTTTGTTCTTTTTCTTGTTCCTGTCAGCATCCGATGGATGGGGAAGGTAATAATTTCAGTTTGTCTGTTCACAGGGGGGGGGGTATACCCAGCCTCTGCTCCCAGGCCCTTTCTGGGGGATACCCCGGCCTGGATGGGGTACACTCCCTGGCCACGATAGGGCTATCCCTTCCCCCACCCCACCAGGATGGGGTACCCCCCGACATGTTACGCTGCAGGCGTTACGCCTCTTGCGGTTTCTCGCAGAAGGACTGTCTTGTTATCTGAGGATTGACTCACCAAGCCGAAATAACAAAACATAAACCCAACGAGTAAGTAAAACCCCACACATAAAAGGTACATTACACTGCGATCAGCTGTCCTTCCTATTTTGTGGAGAAGACGGTGAGACTAAAGTCGTGGCTTTTTACTCAAAGTGTTCCCATACATTCCCAAAAGTAGTTCAATGAAATTGATCTGTACTACAATATGGATCGAAAAATAATTAGTTTCGGCTTATTCCTGAGATTTCGCAGTCGCTCGCTGTGTGTAAACAGACCTTAAAGTCCGTGCTTACTTGTACGGTTTGTCGCTGTCGGTAGAGTGGATCTTCACGTGTCGTAGGTAGTTGGTTTTATCAGTGAACCTGCTGCTGCAGCTCGAACAGCTGTACGGTTTCTCTACACTGTGTACCGACGGCTCTTCTTAAACGAAACGAACTCATTAAACTGGGTCCCGCTTATAACGAGTTCGGTTACAACGAGCACCCAGCTATAACCAGCAGATTTCCTTGTACCATAATCATTGACAGCAATGTTAAAAAGTTGGGGTTACAATGAGCACCCACCTACAACGAGCAGTTTTTTTTGCATCTTTTTACTCGTTGTAAGCGGGACCCAGTGTAATTCCTTCGTATCTCGACAACCAAATACTTTTCAAAGTGACCATTGGTTTTCAATGTACAAACATCTATAATTTCCACACTTTTGAGATTAGAATTCTTGAAATTTAATTCAGTTATACATTAATATGGGAAAAACACTCAATCATCGCTCACCTGTGCTTTCATCCTCTTGTTCGTTCATCTCCTGCGCCGTTTTCTGACGCGTTTCATCATCAGCAGGGCGGTTGCTTGGAGACTTACGCGCAGGTGATGACAATGTCACAGAAGTTTCCTGTTCATAACACACAAAATAAAGTAGAAACTCTTTTATTTCCAAACTTTGTAAAGATGAGTCAACTGCTCAAAGCAATGGCGAACACAATTGCAATCCCGGAAACTTCAGAATGTTTGCTCACAGTATGAAGGTGACCACCCAAAAAGTCTGACCCTAGCGAACAGAATTTGATGGCTTCTGAATTTGGCTGGACTATTTGTGGATTCTTCTGTAGTTGGATGACAGCTCTTTTACGAAGTTCAATTTCAGAGTCACTGAACTATTTTATCGTCTTTGTGTTAGTAACTTAATCGACATTGAAATCATTTGATGTGGATGAATACCTGATAGCTTCGGCTGAAAAGCATGCGATAAACAATACCTTTGGATGATATTCTTCTTCTTGAGAATCAGAATCTTCCGCTTCATTCTCGTCAAGCGAATCCAGGTTCACTTCTATCGTCACCACAGTCTCCTCTGAGTCTGACTCCATTTCCGATTCCTCTATTTCCGGTTCCTGTACTTCTGTGGGTTTCACTTCTGGCTTCAAGATCTCGGTTCTCGGCACCAATTTCTCAGTTCGTGGCAAAGATTTTGGTTTCAGTGGGATTATTTTAAATCTGTCCAGTTTTGGTTGCTGTACTGGCCGTTTAACGACTTCCGGTGTCACTTCCTGTGCTCCAATGCGATTGCGCGAAGCACGTGGTACTGACGGTACTATTCGTATTTGATTGGGTGATACTGGCGACTGGCTCGATGCTTTGATTATGCTACTGGGTTTCTTTTCACTTCTACCTTTTTCTGGTGATGGTTTTTCTTCCTGAAATGCAATTTAAAAATTTTAGTGCATCCGAGTACAGTGAAAATTTGACTCCGATCCTTCAGATGAAAAAGACATAGTATAGGCTGTTTACCTTTATATTATTTTTGTCCGAATTTAAACTAGGTTTTTCTTTTCTCTCTGAAGGTTTTGGTGTCAACTTCACTTTCTTAGTTTCCAAGTCTTCTGCAACACAAAAATCTATTTCAGACTACCGCAGAGCTTCTAATATGGATACAAATGGATGCTATTATAGTTATGTTGTTACACAGGTCAAAAAATTCTCGGTTTCGCGTTCGCTTTCATTCGGTGTAAATACACCCTTGCGCGGTTCTGCTGTACCTTCAGTGCCCTCTGGTGTTTTCCTCTTTGTCGGAGACGACGTCGTTCTTCCTTTCCGTAAATCCGTGTGTTTATCTATTCCTCTCGTAATCTGTGACCAAAAATAAAAAAATTCAAACTTCGTGGCCCGTTGCTAGAAGACGTTACGTCATCAAAATTAGAAGTGACGTCAGTAATTTTAGAAAGTAAACTGCTGCATCATTGCAAAAATAACAATTTCAGCAATTTAACTATTTTGGATTAAAATATGAAAAGATAAGTAAGTTTATCTATTCCTCTCGTAATCTGTGACCAAAAATAAAACAAGTAAATACGAAAACCTTGAAGCGGGAGGCATGTAGACCCCCCCCCCCA
The DNA here is from genome assembly GCA_038406175.1 of Haplosyllis leylae. Classification (NCBI taxonomy): domain Eukaryota; kingdom Metazoa; phylum Annelida; class Polychaeta; order Phyllodocida; family Syllidae; genus Haplosyllis; species Haplosyllis leylae. The sequence continues at coordinate 6,837 of JBCAUG010001962.1, read as the reverse complement.
CCTCCCGCTCCCATATCCTTATTCCTCCTCTTGCTTGCTCCTTCCTGGCCTGATCCTGTCCCAGTGCATAATGGGAATGAGACAATCCCCTCTGTGGACAGACACGACTGAAAACATTACCTTCCCTCGTACACGTACGTTGTTCACACACACACAGAAAATGGAAATGTTAAAGCACCGATTATTTTTATTCCACCGCTTCAGCGGTGACAGGGAAAGAAGGAATACGTGAAAAATTGTGTGAACCAACATGATTATGTTTTGGTTTTTTATTTTATTTTAGGGGGTGTCCACCAGACAGGACCAGTGAAAGGACTAGGGGGTACCCCCACCACCCTTGTGAACGGAGACACTTGAGGTAACATTGCATTTCCCATCCTTGAGATTTTTCTTTTTTTTTTTTTTTTTGAAAGCTGCATATTTGATTCAGGTACAATGTCACACTACCTTTTCCCATAGATTCAGCGCCACAGATTTGTAACCGGACGACATTTGTTTCATCAAAGTTAAACTCCCCTGCAGCTGCAAGACGAACGATATAAATTAAACGGAATGATAACCACAGTCAGCATATACACTACGGTAGAATCTACAGGGGAATTCGGATCATGTAAAAGCTGGGTATGTGCGGTTTTTAATGCTGTTTAAACTGGAATAATCGACCGTAATGTGTCACCTTGGCAACTCCTTACCTACTAGCAAAGTGCGTAAAACAAAGAATATTGGGAGAATGCAAATAATAAATACTGGTACTTGATCGACAAATTCAGGCAATTTAAACCCTTCCTGGGTTACATACCGTAAACATGATAAAACTGTTGATACAATTTTCCGGAAAATAACCATAAAATATTTTAAAATAGTAGACTTACCCCATCCACAAATTCGTCAAATAATTCCTTATCTTTCTCATCTGGCTCCTCCTCCATGACTTCATCAAGAAAAGAAACAAAATAAAATCCTTGAAAAGAAAACAACGATCGACATGGCGGCCAATTCTCTTTTTTATGTAGCTCTCAAAATTTTCTGCTTGTCAAAATTTTAAATATTAACTTAAAAGCTGTCTATATGATTCGAATAGAATATGATGAACGATGGTACTTTTTTCAGAAAATATATTATTTTGTCTTATAATTAGTTAAAATCTAGGTAAAAACTGGTTTTGTCAAAGCAGCCGAAATTCTGTAGAGTTACATATAGAGCACAAGTCACATGACCACTTCATCACATGACGTGTCAGCCAAAATGGAGACGTGTGAATTCGATTTCTGGCGTTTGGTGGGAGTTTTTCTGCTTTTACTCTTTCCTGGAGTAGAAGCATTTGATGCAGGAGACGCCGTTGCCTTGGTTTTAGGTCTAGTTATAGGAATTCTTGGTATCTGTGCCTGTCTAGGTGCCTATGCTCGAAAAAGAGCCGGAAATGCGTAGCCCAAAATCCTGTGAGCATGTGATTGTGACTTAATGAGAAATTTATTTTGTTACGAACCCTTTGTGGATTCTGGATAATGTAAAATATAACCCTTAAAAGAAGGATTATGAGCTGCACTTATATCGTCTCAGTAAATCCAACATGACACCGCAGAAATCCAAATTACTTCCTGATAAACGGATAAATTTCATCAATGGATCAGCGCTTTTACTTGTGACATCAATTCCATCACAAACATTAAAGGACTCCTACGTAAACTGGATGTGTGGAAAAATTTAACGCTTTCCGGATTCAACGTACTGATTGACCGATACAAAACGGAAAAAATTATGACATCTTTATGTGGCAACGGATCACGGCCACCTGTGACTTATTTACTGTACGGAAGAATCAATAACAAAATTAATTAGTTTCAATGCGAATTAAGTGGCCTTCGGAAAAAATTCCATAGATATGGTTTCAAGTGCCATCGTTCGTTTAATTTGGGACCGGAATGGAGTTAGTTTGTTGAACATTGAACAGTATTGACGATTTCTGCACATTGCACATGTAAAGTACGGAATCAATATAACGATTACACGTCACATTATTACCGGCAATTATCAGATAAGTGCGAGTGATTGGTTTTTCTTTTTGCAGGTAAACCGTTGTGCTATTTTGTTTTGTCCGTAATATATTGCAGTAATATCTCTCTTTAACGACCATATTGAGACTGCTTGCACGTAAAATGGAGGTGGTCGCATGAAAAAGTGTATACAATAAGATAAACGCACGTAAAGGAAGGTAGTCGCCCGATACAATGATCGTTTCATTGTTCATCGTTTAAGCCTTGTTTACACGTAACGTCTGCGTCTGCGTTTGCGTCAAACATCCAGGATGGGTTCTATGGCAACAAGTGATGGTGTTCACACTTGACGTTTGCATTTTCAAGAACGTGACGGCAAAGATCAAAGAAAAATGCAAACGCAGACGTTACGTGTAAACCAGCCCTTAGCTCTTGTTCAATCCAGAGATCACAATGAATGGTTTCGTATTCGAACTTTCCGACTGTACTGATTTTTTTTTTAATTACAACGATATGTTTATATTGGTAACAGTTGTACAGGTGTTTCAATAATATCATTTTACTTTTGTTATTAAGAGAAATTAATCCATAAAAGGAAAATATCGCGAATGTTGCACTATTTTATTACAGAAATGTACAAAATGAATGGCGAATACAATGAATGACTAGACCGAACGATACAAATTATTAACACCGTGTTCTATTGTAAATAAAGCTGATTAAACATTCCGTCTGAACCCTTTTGATGCCATTACACACCCTTGAAATTGTAACACGTTTAAATTGCGGTAAGAAGGTGTGAACCTGAACCCTTGATGCCACTTGGACACCCTCTCCAAGAAAGGTCAATGACGAAAAACCGCATTTTTCAGAAAATCTGGAGACGTTCAAATGCAAGTTCTTATTTTGTGAAGTATTGTGAAATGGCAACAAAACTGTTATAATGAGTAATATTACTACGATTGGTTAATTGGACGATGGATGTTATTTTCTTCACATAAATGTACTGTATATTTTAAAATTAAATTTTCTACAATTATACTGTTTTTGGTCTTTTTATTGAATATAATCCAAAAAACATCTCTTCGACCGCGAGTTTTCTGTAAGCCAAGAGATGAAGGCTTCAAAATAAAATTGTAGGCTATTTTTTTAATGTTATCATTCGCCTGAATCACAAGCATGCCTTTCAGTCGAAAGCGCGGTATCCGCATGGCATGCAGTTCACAGAAACATTTATTTCCAACAGACAGAAAAACATTTTTTTCATCGAATTTAATATGACTTTGACATTGATGCAATAGAGTTTTTCACAATCTCTCCGCAATACAAGAACACAATCTCTCCACAATACAAGAATGCCAGCATTGCCAATGTCGTTTCAGCTCTGACAAAAATAACATCCTGATATCCCTTAATTTCTAATTTCACATTTACTAAAATCAGTTGGTATAAATAAAGACACAAACTGCAAATATGTGGGAACACAAAGTTGGCAATAATGCCAACATTGCCAACTTTGTGTGATTGTGAAAAACTCGAATCTAGTTTTTCACGATACCTATTTCTGTCAGATCTGGCAGGTTTGAATTTGGCCTGACTGTAAGTTACCTCCCAATGAGTACCGGTTAGAATACCTACCAAGATAGGGAGATAATGTCTCCCCAGATTTGTCAAAGATGTGCAACGTTTTTGCACCTTTTTCTCGTCATTTAAAAATTGGCTACATGGCAACCAATGGTGGTGTTCACAGGTGAGTTTATTAAACTGTGTTAGAAAGATCAAAGATACTCATAAATTTATGTTTCAATCTATTTGGATGACCTTGCCTTAAAGCCTGTTCGACTCCATCACTGTCACTGCAATAGTGATGGGCGGCACTTTTGATCTTTATGATGGTCACAATGACGGGCATTCATTGAGTATTCTGCCAATTACAGTACCCACTAAAAGCTGAAAGGTAACATTACTGGCTTTTTCTATGCTTTTTCTGCTTTCCTAGATAGTGCCTGTGCAGGGTAAACAAATAGATAGGACCCAAAAAAAATTATTTATTCCACCCCCACCTTTCCTTACATGACCTCATGTCACCATAACAGCAAGATTTTCACATAAGGGAATGCTCATCACCCTGACTTTCCCCTATTGCCGCGCACCCCAAAAAGCTAGTAATGTACTCGACAACATTCCAGTGACAGGGACAAGGATGTTCGGTGTGAAAATGCCTTTAAGAGTATTACATATTCAGTGCCACAGGAGGATCGAACCTGGGACCTTCGGATCCAAAGCCTGATGCTAACGTGATCCTGATAAACTATCAGCGAAATTTGTTATATCCGAATTCTGAGTCTATTCAGAGTAACTCTTATTATAGTATATTTAATACATTTGTGGAAATAAAAGCAAGATTTATATTGTCTTGTAAAATTTTATTAAGCAGCTTGAAAGCAGCTCCGCACACAAGTTACCGTAAGACACAACTAACTGATGCTTCCAATGAAGCTTACACATCATCTGGAATGAAACTGCACTGGCAACTACTACTCAACCATCTGGACATCTGGTGAAAAGTTTGGATTAACTAAAAAAGATTTGACCACATTTTAGGGCCCGTTCTCACTTGACGATGACAATCAATGTTTTTGTCATCAGGAATAGGTGCTGTACCCATTTCTGACGACAAAGAGAAATGGGTTACTTGGTTACCAATGGGAACATTCACACTTGACGACAAGAAAATGATGTCATTGTCACCAAGTGGGAATGGGCCTTACTCTTGCCAGTTCTGACTGTGTGCATCAGTTAGTCTAACTAGACGGGTAGATCACAATCTACAGGGCCTTTTGTACAGTGTGTTCCAACTTCTAACTTGGCCTCATTCTACACTTATGTGGCTAACCCGGATGTTTTTGCATTTTTTATCAGCCAATCATACTTTGAAGTTTGGACAATCTTTTTCCAACTGGGTCAGCTGCTTGCTTCACAGAAGGTCTTTTTGGCAAAAGACCAACTAGTGCAGCTTACACACCATCTGGGATGAAACTGCTAGCAACTATTACAACTCACAAAAGCTGTTGACATAATGAATACATGTGGACCTAAAAAGCTGTGTGTAACATACTACTGGTTGGGTGGGTACCAGAACTCAAAACAGCATTCAGATGTGCCAGCCAATTACAGAGATATGGAACAGTAGACCTATGGAGAGAGTCCAGGATGCTTCTTTCCAATGATACATTGCTTTTAGTTTATCAAGCTGAGTAACTGAAAGTTTTTCAGAGATGAATGGTTGCTTAACACCTTCTTGTATCATTTTTCAACAGTGTTAACCAAGCACACTCATTTCTAGAATAATAGCTGAGGCAGCCACCTCTTGGTATGCAGGATAGTCTGAGTACTGAAAATTGGGGGCAGAGGGTTAACCCCACCACAATGCTATTTAGATGCTTTAGGAGCGTTTGGGAGGTATGATTTGTATTTTCTCCAAGTGCCTAACAGTTCTCACAAAACAAAAGATATTAAACACATGTAAAGATAGAAGTAGATTCACTATTTGTGACTTCATGCTTAATGACTCAGGTTTCATGTGAAAATGTTGTTTTTAATCATCAAAGTTGATTTTTGCCAAGTGGCGTAACTAAGGGAACCCCAAGGACCAAAAATTTATAGGCTTCTTAAGAAAAAAACATAGTGGTGCCCGTGCCCTCCCACAAGAAGTCCTGGGTTTGCTCCTGATCCCATCAGTGGGAACACGCATGGATCCAAATGCTTTTCCACAGTGATCACATTGATGTGGTTTCTCCCCACTGTGTGTTCTCAGATGGACCATATTTCCATGTAAATTCCCTGCAATCGGTGTGTAAAAGTTTCTACTAGCCTTAAAAGATGGAAACTGAACTAGTTCTAGTCTTGTGAACTACAAGTTCAATACCAAAGCAGAAAAATCATATTAAGCTGCTTTTTAGTACAGTTTTCTTTCCATTGGCTTGGTCTGGGGGTCAATGGCTAAAGTTATATGTTAATGGAGTCATTATTATTCTGGAAAAACCTCGCAGCGTGAAATTTCTTTGTTGTATTGATGCATTCTCTTTTCAGAATGCCTTTCAGACATTATTGTCAAGAAAATAGCAATCAGACGAGACAGCCATTCAAGTTTACAACAAAAGGCTTTTATTCTGAAAATGAAACAATACCGCCATGATTACATAACGAATTTTCGCAACACCTCACTTGGCTCCATTATTAGAGGGGAAACTAGAACAGAAATGAAATGTCACGAAGAGAAAGATATTAATAATTTTCAGACTGATTCCATTTCATGTAATTCAACAGTCTCGAAAGTTTCGAAATTAATGAAGCACGAATTATCGTGAAACACGGGAAAAGTGAAAAGTGCACTGAATCTGAAAAATAATTTTTGGATGCATGTGTGACACAACATTTCAGGGTAAAATGAACTAATTAAGACATTTATTAATGAATTGCATTGATTAGAACACATTTTAGTACGATTTTTGGTAATTTTTACCTGCGGTTCTTGAAATTTGTTTTCGTTATATCACGATGCCTTGCGTGACCGCTGCTTGAAATTGCTAATGCATTTATTTCGTGCGTTCTTGAAGTTTGTTTTTTATTTTCATGCGTTCTTGAAGTTTGTTTGAGCTGCTAAATCCGAAAAGTTCACCAACTTTCAAGGGTAAAATCCACCAGAAATACTGGTCACAGAAAGTAATCCTTTTGCACACAGACAGATAGGTATCCAGACAGTATCCAGTAAAAAAATCAGACAGAAATATTAATCCTAAAGGCACTTTCCGTGAGGTTGAAGTTGGCCACTGTATTCCAA
>JBCAUG010001951.1:0-11534 GCA_038406175.1 Haplosyllis leylae | reverse complement strand
ATATACACAAGCCGTAACCGCTGACAGCTAACAGCTAAACAGCCAATTACGCAATAACCAATAGTACGGCTTCTCACCGGGGTATATAAAGTAGGCATGCGCCCCACTGTGGGGTTCCCACCTTTACACACGCAGTTGACCAGCAACTCAACCATCATGCAGAGGAGTCCCGCTACTGGAGTGCCAAACCGCACTTACAGCGTTTAGTATTATAGTTGCACGACTCGTGCGACTTTACCGCCGAACACGGAGAGAGAAAGCCTTATTACCGACGTAGGACCCGGTTAATAAGACAACACCAAAATGAAAACAAAACTAAGTATCCAAGCAATAAGGTGACTCCACTCATCACCATAAGGGAAATGACGTGGATTTTTTACTTGTTTTCTCGCGAGCAATTGTCAAATTGTCCTTGTTTTTTAATGACGGATCCAGGATTTCCAAGGGGGAGAGCCAACCGCGTAGGGGGGGGGGGCTACCAGCTAACATACTATTTAACCAATTTTTCCCGAAAACTGCATGAAAATGAATAAATTTTGGCCGGGGGGGAGTCCCTCGCGCCCCTAGATCCGCCACTTCTTTGCTGAGGATATTTCCTTCAGAAGTTGTCGCATGTTAATTGCAAATGACAAGAAAGTCCTCCTACGTGACCGCAAGAGGCGTACCGCCCGCTGCGTAGCAAATCAAATGCTGGTCTTGACTGGGGTGTACGCCCTAGTTATGCCTGGTTGCGGAGAAAGGTACCCCTTGTTCCTGTCCTTCGGGTGTGAACGGTAATTATAACATACCTACCACCGGATCTAGGATTTGGTAAAGGAAGGAGCGAAGCAAATATTCGGATATTTGCCTGCGGAGCTAAGCGGAGTTATGTTGGTAAAGCAAGCTGCTACACACTGCGGATACGAACTTTGTTAGAGACTAATTTTCAGAAACAAAACTTGGCAAAAATGTGTTTTCTTGTAAATAATTTTTCAAACAAATGTTTACAGTCAGTGGGGAATTTAAAATAGAAACATACAAATGTAATACAACAATTGTAGCATCTCCCCAGGAATCAGGAAAATTTACAGACTCAAAATTGTGCTATTTGAATTGTCCTGAATTTATAAACAGCATTCCAAGTTTTGTTCAAATTTAAAATATAATTATTTTTAGATGCTTGATCATTCCTAAATACATTTTCAAAAATTTACAAAAAAAAAAATTCCCATTATGAAATTTGTGATGGCATTGTGCGTATCCGCAGGGTGATAGACATTTCAAGTAATAATGTTTCACCATCGACTCATAAGAAAAAGTTACTTTCATAATTCTGTCGTTACCCGCACTTATGCCCATTTTACGTTGTGTTGTTTATGTTGGTTTTTTTTCTAATACATATGTTTTATCTTATCTCTGCCATAAACTTTTTGAAATTGACTAATTAGTTGTCACATTTCAGAGGGATGCAAACTCAACATCACAGACGAAGATCTGTCGTCAGTATCCATGGCAACAGGTCACTTAGTTACCATGTCAAACATCAGACGTTTGAATCTTTCCGAAACCTACAAGATCCTCTCAGATCCACAGATAAGAAGAGACTTGTTTCCAGGAAAGTACTTTATTGCCGGAAATGGGCCTCGGACGCCATATTTATCAGACTCCCCAGACTTGCGTCAGGTTGCCATGGAAAGTGAGGTAGCTGCCTCTTTCTCACCAGATGGCAGCATATGTGAAATAGTATCACTATGGACTATGTTTCCACTTGCTCCCTCTGGTGTTAGATATGACCTGTGGTGCTATGGCAACAAGCTGAATGCTGAACAGGTTCTGAAATATTTGTATTTCTGGTTGCGTCATCTAACTTCGTTGCTAGCAGCAACAAAGATTGGAGCTGGATTGATGTTTCCTAACCATGTTGATGAGAAAGAAATAGAAAGTCATTTATGCAACGACGCTTGTCCAATAGTCTCTGCACAAACGGTTTGTTGTCGTAAAGTTGCGATCGTAGATCAAACGATCAACGAGTCACCATAGCCACCTAAAGACACGAACGCTTTCAAAATTCATTTATTATTTTTTTATTAAAATTTTTAGATTTTTCACAAATTATATACTAACTTCAACTGTAATTTCCGGGCATTGCATAATTTGTGAAATAAAAATCAGCAAATAAGACACTGGCTGTTTCAAGTCGGTTTTAATTAAGAAACTCGTTGTGGCTTTCGGCGTAATTATTGCATTTTATAAGTCACACTCTGCATGACGCTTCAGATTCAGAAATTGAATAAAATACATTTGAGTTTTTCCGTTTTTAAATTGTATCTTGAATTTGTTAAATTATTTCTATATTGACACAAGTATATAACTCACACCTGTGTATTTGTAAAAAAAAGAAGACCAATATTTCATTTTTTTACATATTTAACCGTCTGAAAAACGGATTATTTCACACACAATAAAAGCGTCCGACGCTTGCAAGGGTCCACACACACCGAGACAAAGCGAACTTAAAATCGAAAAGCGATTTCAACCGGAGAAAAACGTTCGTGCCAATTTTCAATCGAAATTCGTTTCGGCTCGACCTGAGGGATAAAACATAATTGAGTTTTCCCTTAATAGTAGGTTAGGTCATTTAACAAATTTGCCAAATTAGTTAAATGCAATTCAAACTGGTGGTTGTCAATAAAGATAATCAATCCAAATGGGCAATGATAAATTCACTATAGCTGGTAATAAATTTATCCGTGATAAATTTGGTGGAATATGCTACTCAAAATGACATTTCAAGATATGTACCAGAAAATGAAGCTCAAACTGAAACACAAAAACGTACGATCTCTAAGACTTGGCAATTACGGAAAAACAAGATTGCACAAAACAAAAACTATTTGGTTTTGAGTGCTCATCTACATGTTAAAGCTCTGTTCACACTTAACGTGTGCGTCAACGTCTGCATTAAGTTTTGTATTGAGTCAATGGTTAACGTAGAGAATGGGCCTGAAACCATTCTCTGCGTGTGCATCAAAGTCACCACTGACTCAAAACAAAACTTGACGCAGACTTTGACGCACACGCTATGTGTAAACAAGCCTTAAAACTTCCTCATTCAAGTAAATATTTTGGTTTCACAAATTGTTCACACTTTGCCAGTACATGTTGTCTTAAATTACAAGTGAATCGTCTATTGCTGTTTTTCTCCCAAATGCTCGAAGATTCTATCAAGATGCATGTTAAAATAATTTAGCTTCTCTTAAATCCGAAAGTATCTTTGTCACAAAAAATAAAAAATTGAAAAAGTCGAAGGACCACATTTGTTTGATAAACGTGTGTAGTTCCAGTTGTTTCGTGCTATGGGACGGGGCAGGCCCTGAAGCCGGCCGCCTCGGGGCGCGTGTCCAGGTAGCCCGGGCAGATGTAGTCGAGCTGCCCGCAGGAGGCGGCCGTGAGGAGCCCGTGACAGAAACACGCCAGCCGGAGCCCGTCTCCGACCAGTGGTAAGAACGGGATCTCCACCGGCGCATCGCACTCTGAAACAAACACATAAAGACAGAATGAGAATTTTTTTCTGTAGATTCTGTGGAAATGTTATTTGACACATGGCTTGCACGTGTCAACATATAAAGAAAGCAGAACAGCCTCCTAACCTCGGCTAGTCCCTTATCATTGGAGTAGAGAGGCAGGGCGGCAACCTCTAGGAGGATACCAACCTCCTAGTTGACCAATTTTCCCAAAGACTGCGTGAAAATAAAGAAATTTTGAAAGAGTGGGGCGTCTCTTGCACCCACCTCCAGATCCGCCAATGCACTATCCCATGATCCTCTAGTCAGGGGAAGCCATCCTTCTTACCTGATCCTCCCACTAGAGGGCGGAGGCTCCTTCCTTCCTGTCTCAATGCATCATGGGATAGAGACCCCTATTGAACATACTGACACACACGACTGAAAACATCAATTTGCTTTGTACTACGTACGTGGTCGGTAAACGACTCATCCTGAAATAACCTATAGTTCATGATGATTTATATCAGTTCAAATTACCAGTGTTGAATAATGACTGCTGTCACCCTCATCCTCACAAAGTTTAGAAAATCGTGAAAAACTCGACTGGGTCTCTTGACAAGATGTTGATGTCGGCCTTTCACTGATTGGTTCAAAAGAAATGATCCGAAAAACCTCTTTTGGTCAATGAGAAACCGAACACAGATGAAGCGTTGCTATGGTAACTAACCGTTGAACGTCATGTGGGTGATGTTGGCCCGTCCCCCGCACGCCGTCTGGTTGAGACACCGCCAGATGTCGCTGGGTACGACGCTATTCACACACTGTGAGAGGAGATCCGCCTTCATGTTCACTTTCACAACCTGCGTGCGAATATAAAGAAAAAGAGGTAAATCGCTTGGTCTTACTGATACTTACTCTTGGGACCTTTTTACACTGAGCGTCTGCATCTGTGACTGCGACACAATATTTTGATTTCACTGTAAATTGTACCACGGAAATGTAGTGTTACCACCTGTTTGCGACGTCAATATTGTAGTTACAGCCGCCCAGTGTAACAGAACCCTTATTGTGGTTCAAGTTAACGTTTGGGGGGATACTCAGCTAATGTTTTTGGGAAGGGGAGGGTATCCAATTTTGTTTTCTGTTAACGGCTGACAGCCAGGATGACCATAATGAAAAATGGCCACGAAATGTTGGATGTTGGATTTCCTATTGTTTGGCAAATTAAGGGCTCTGTCAAGTTCTATACCCCTTAAAACGAGGTCACGAAGTACTTGACGTCCGTGGTCATTGGTACATTTCGTGGCGTCATAATTGCTGGCTCGATTAGAGTATGTTCAATGATTGAAAGACGGGGTTCAAGGTATTTGGGTAATGTGATGAGGCACTTTTATGATAAGTAGGCCTACTTTAAGCTACAGTCATTGGTGGGAATTTGTTTACATAGAGTCATGACGTCAGAATGTCACAATGACATTACGTCACAGCAATGGGACCAGCCTGTTGTATTTTTACTCAATGTGGTGTTTTGTTGTCATCCCATTTGCAGGTTTTCATGCGCAGTTTTCTAAGTGCGCATTGTGAGATGTCACTCTCCTGGACAAGAAAAATGAACCCAAAAAATATGCTGACTTCGTCTAAACTTTTAACTGCAGCCTTCATTTTGTCTCCATCATAGAGATAAATGTGTGTACCGTGTGTGTCCTAGAAAGAGAGAATGCTGGGTCATGTAGTAAAGCTGTGCTACTGTGGACACACTGGCAGCCATCCAAGTGCAGGGCAACTTTGCCTGCAACTGTCATTGGTCTCCATGGATTTTACATGATGCGTTGGCAAGAAAAATGCATTGTGTGATAACCAAGTACACTGTAAACCTTTACACATTTTCTGGCATTTCAAAAGCAATACATTAATTTCTGTAAAAATTCAATATGAACTTGGTCTGTTTGTTCCCCAGGATGAGAATTGATATAAAATGTACTCACATTGACATCAAACACCAGTCCAGGACCGTTCAATCTGACACACGCTTCGTAACACGAGAAAATCAAACTAAAAAACAGTGCGTTGTATAAACGCATCGTAGTAAACGTTCAGTAAAGTTTCCGGGTTGCTAAATTTAAGTCCTTAAGGCCTGTTCACACCGAGCGTCAACGTTACCGTCAACGTAAAAAATGCTATGTTGACGGGCAAATGGGTATGCAACCGATTCTGGCCATCACAGTGCCCGTCAAAAAGATCAAAGGTGCCGCCCGTCAATGTTAAGTTGTGACGCTCGGTGTGAACAGGCCTTTAACCTTTTGGATTCACAATTGAACATGATGGTAATTTGTTAAGACCCTATTCACACTGAGCAAGAGCGTTGTTTATTGGATTCATAGCGACAACTCTAGTAGCATCGCTTGGTGTGAATGGTGCAATTGAAATCAATGTCTTCCTTTCCAAGTGTTACTGCTAGCGGCAAAGGTTCGTTCACACTGTGACAACGGAAAGTTTTTTTTTTTTTTTTTTTTTTAAAAATTTTTGTGGGACATAAGTCCCTTTCGTGGGGCCACTGATACCCCTGTTCTGGACTTCTGGTGACGTCTGCCCTGGGTTTCAAAGCCAGGGTGGATGTCTTACTTGCACGCTTTCTTGCCTGCGCACTAGTCCTCAGATTCACCTCTGGTGTGACACCTGCCAACTGTATAGAGGTCAGCATGGCAGCCACGCCTTTTTGATCCATGTACCTGCAGACGTGTCACAACTGAAAGTTTTTTATGTTTTCCTTCAAGAATGGATAACATTGGTCTTTATGGAGACCTGCGGCAGCAGCAACAGCAAAGTTGTCGTCATCAAAGGGGTTCTATGTCTAATTATGACGACAACAGTAATGACACTAAAATAAATATCATTGCCGTCGTAGTGTGAACGAGCTTTAAACTCGCTCTCTCTCGGTGTGAATAGACCTTTAAATATCCTTCTACACTTCTGTCGTATCTCTGTCGTATCTCTGTTGCAGTTAATAGATCTATGTTACGTTGTAAGTAGTTGTACCAAAAATAAGCTTGTGGGTGGCTGTTATCAACGAATACTATTGTAAAGCTTTTCTAAAATTAATTCAGCTCGACCACAATAATTATGAATACTTCTCTTGGGCAACTGTTGCGACTTCATCAACCTTTCATCAAAGACGCATAATTTCCTCAAGCAATGTTTACAGCAAAGCTAAATATTCCATTCGCATAATTTTAAGCTTGAAGTTTTTTTAATTCGTGAATCGGTCCAAGATAAAAGAGAAACCGAATTTTTCTGTGCAACATTTTTGTTTATTCGTGCGAAAAATAATCATTTAAAATATTAAAACGTAGCAGCAAAAGCTCAGTCAATGGCTGTTGAAAAATAATTAATATAAATAAAATTACAATAACATATTAAATAATAATTAAAATAATATTAAAATAATAATTAATGGGCCAGAGGCCTCTTCGCAAATGGCAGGATTGAATAAACTTCTGACTTTATCAATCGTGTTTTTCCCATTTTGTTTTTTTGGTTTTGCAATTAGGTGAATTTATCTAATTAGTTGAATTAGACAAGTGCTTTATGGATGGTGGAATCTATTATTTATGAATAGTAATTTGTCCACACACAATGTATTTAGCTATCTATGGATAGTGCAAATTCATTTTGCATTATCCATGCATAATGCTACATTATCCATGAATAGTGAACTGCTCCATGAATAATGCAAATAAAGAGTTCACCTATCCATGAATAGTCAATTCTAGTATCCATGTGCTATTAGATGAATTAGTTTAATTCATCTAATTCTGCAAGATCCAAAACAAAATAGGAAAAACACGAATAATTGTTTTAGAATCTGCAATCTTTCCCCAAAAAGGTTTTTACGAAAGCATTCATCGGTTTGCACACATAAATTTCAGGACCAAAATATGTTTCAATAGAATCTGAGGAACTTTGATTTTTGACCCACCATGATTTCCAAGTGATTTTGAACTACTAAGGTGACTTGAAGCAAAATAAGAAAGTGGTATAATTCAAATAATGCTTGGTAAAAAACGAAAACTGAAGTCTTTGACTTCTTTGGCCCAGACAAGGGGACACCTGACCTTTACCAATGTACTGGGACCAAAAGCTTTGCAATCAAGGAAAATTGTCGTCTTTTATGTGAAGTGAGATACTTATTTGTTTCGGACTTAAGTATTCGGCCTGACAATTTGACAGGCATTGGAAAAAAAAAGAAATTTACAAATGAATGGTCTTCATTTTTGATTGTTGGTGTCCTACAGATTGGGTACAACCTAATTTAATCACTTATTCGAAAAGCTCGAAATACATCTCAACTTTAAGTTCAGTTCAGAAAAACAAACACAAGGACGGACTTTGCATTATTGACAAGCATGTCTCCACACGTTGTTTACTTCTTAACTGTTTTCCTGGAGATGACTGACCGTTTAAACGTGCAATTTGACAAGAAATCCACTTGTAACAAATAAAATATTTGTAGAGTGCGCAAGTATAACCAAAAATAGTTTGAATATGTGTCCACACACTCTTATTTCCCTTATTTTAATGTCTTGTGGAGAAGTTTCGCAAAGGAAAAATAGCTTAAGTTGTAGAATAGATAATGATAATGATTCTGATCCCCATTTAAATTTGTTTCTATCGTTTTATTTACTTCCAGACATCCTGATGGATTTTTTGAGTGTTCATCCAGACCTGAAACCAAAAAAGAGCGAGGTTCATTTCTTTAACAAGAACGACTACAACAAAGGTATCAATTACTACCGAAGACAGATGCCAGTGTCCAGTCCCGAGCAAATCACACTGGAGAAAACACCGAATTATTTCGAGGTGAAGGAGGTGCCATCCAGAGTCAAGAAAATGAACTCAACTATCAAGTTGATTCTAATTGCCAGGTATTGAAAAACTGAACTAAAACTGAAAATCTGCTCCTCATCTTTTGTACAGCTGATGCCTTTGTCCAAAGAATAATTTGCTTGTTGTTGATGTCACATCAATGAATTCAGGAAAGTGCCAAAATTTTGAACAAAAGCATCCAAGAGCGCAGAAATTCACTTTGTCATTGATAAGTAATGATTTAGCAAGGTGGTGGGCTCGAATGTAGGTTTGTGTCCAAACGTGCGGAAACACGGAACTTGAAAATGAAGATTGGAGAGGGCTCTCGTAGTCCTTTTGGCAATTATTTTCACTGCCACTATTACAAGAAATCATAAAAAGGTGATGCCTTTGGCCATCTTGGTTGAATTCACAGTGGTGTTTTGTTCATTAGCACCTCAACAATGCTTGGTGCAACAAAAGTCATTGGCTAACTACGCGGCCATATTTGGCAATAATTGCTCCCCTAAACCGCTACTAAACCTTTGGCCATGACTAACCTGTGTATTTTTTTTTCAGAGATCCTGTGAAACGTCTTATCAGCGATTACGTTCACAACAGAGCGATGAAACGACGAGAGAAACGTCACACCTTCGAGGAGATGGTGTTTACTGACTCTAACCACACTGTGATCAATGAAACGTACAAACCCGTGTACGACAGTAAATACCACATACACTTATCAAGATGGCTGAGATACTTCCAAAGGAATCAGATTCTTGTTCTGGATGGGGAGCAATTCACTAAAGACCCAATTCCTGGTCTTAAGGATGTTGAGAAATTTCTTGGTATAAAACCACATATTTCCAAAGACCATTTCACGTTTGTGAAGACAAAAGGTCCAAAAGGATTTTACTGCAAAAAATATGATGGGAAACCCGCATGTCTGGGAAGTCACAAGGGAAGAGACCATCCAAGCATCAGTGATTCAGTATTGAGTAGATTGTACAAGTTCTACAAACCTCACAACAAGATGTTTTATGACATTGTCGGAAAATCCTATGGATGGGAAAGGTGATGGTATTTTACGCCCGCATCCTAAGTTTGGGGGAAAGTAGTGTGTGTTATTCTGGATGGGATCCCTGTCCCATCACATCATGGGATAAGGCTCCCCTAGGAAGGACCAGTCAGAAAGTACCAGCCCCCCCCCCCCGCCCCGCCCCCAGATGGGTTTTTCACAAAGGTCATGAATAGTAGAATGAAAAATAAGCTCTTTGAGTTTCTGTTGATGTCTGGAATAGTACTAGTCTAAGTCAGTAGTTTTATCATTTAGAAACCTTATTTGTTGAACCGTTTTTTTGAAGTTGCTATATTCAGTATCGCAAGGTATTATTACATTTTTCACAAGAATTTTTCCTGAGCAATTGACGAATTGTTAGGATTGGCATTTGAATAATTTTTTCACAAACAATAAAGAAAAACGGGAATGTTTGCATGCTACCGCAACACAAATTATCATAAATGACAAAATACTAAGTTTTCTCGTTTAGTTCTGTTTAGTTTTGTGATAAGAACAATTGTAGTGACACATTGTTTAATATGTGTATTTAATAATTATGCAGTAGTGTGATATGATGGAGAAGGTATGAATAATGTTTGTGCTCTAAAATAGATTATTACACACCGCTAGCTTGGCACTGGTCTCTAAAAAGGGTAATGTCGATTTGTTCAGCTGAATCTTTAAATATTTTCTTTTGAGGGACGTGAAACCACAAAAATATAACCAAGGCCACTAAAATCAGTATAGGTGGGTAATTAGATTTCGGTTGATGAGTAAGTACATTGGATTGGCTCAAGTTCTTTACTCCAATCACACCTCATAAATTGTTGCAGAGAATCGGGATTTTAAAAAGTCAGACGAAAATTTGCAAGAATGCCCTTTTCATTTCAGGCTTTCCTGAGTGATAACGAAAACAACAAAAAAGCTACAACTATTGGCATTTGATCCAAGGATCTCAATACAATATTTTCCTGCTGAACTAATTAGACATTGTTTTTGTGCTCATAATCTATTTATCCTGCTTCTTCCTCTGAATTAAATTTCAATTTGTCACAGAATAGATTCTTTACATAGTCTTGACACACCAATGCAATGAGGAAACTGAGACCCAGGGTCTCTAAATGGCTGACTAGGTTTATCAAATCTAATGTTTTGAAACTGCTCCTCTTTGAACTTGATTACCTTTTAGTCGCTCCTGCTCTAGCAGAGTATGGTTCTCAGTATGGTGTCTGCTTGTTTGTTTGGGTGGTTGGTTGGTTGTTTGCTTGTAGACAGAGAACTTAATTTCAACTCTTGACACCAGATGGCTCATGAGACTAATTTCAAATACTGACACTAGATGGCTCTCCATCTTAATGACACTACTATGACTTTCTATAACTAGTGCAGGTGCGACACAATGCTGGTAGGCATTCTTGTATTCTCTTTACTATCTATTTATTCAAACAGCACCATAAAGACATCTCAACACATGGTTTGAAAAAGTAAAATCTGTGGAAAATAGATGAAAGTTGGCATGTATAATTGAGGATTGAACATTCTCTAATGCACAGTGTCCTTTCTGTATGTGTAATGACGAACAATGTCAAAATGGGAAACAAATTTGTTGCGTTCTTCGTATGTTTCTAAAAGATCCATATCGCCTAATGGATACGGGAAAACAAGTAAATATATCCAAATGCAAAGACACAATCCTGCAGGGTATATGCTTCCGAAAGGAAGTGCTAGGTCTAAAATGCGTAATTTTCCATTTGTTAAAAATTGATCAAACATTATGCATTAATATATTTCGCGGTTTATGAGAAGAACAGATGAGGAGTTTTGAAATGACCGGTAACACTTTTCACAATCATCTGAGTTTGATCTTCATTTTGATAGTCTGTGGTAAGTAGTGCCAGAATTTTAATTCAGTAGAAGAAGATGAATGGTCATTCTTGGCCTTGTGGCGCCAAATACATTGCCACAAAATGGACATTCGAGTTTATCCTAAATAACACAAATCTGACATTTCCGGCATTTTTTTCAAATTCGACATCGAGCACCCTGAAGGAACATCACAAATTTCTGACTAAAACGGAGATATCAC
Source organism: Haplosyllis leylae (assembly GCA_038406175.1). Classification (NCBI taxonomy): domain Eukaryota; kingdom Metazoa; phylum Annelida; class Polychaeta; order Phyllodocida; family Syllidae; genus Haplosyllis; species Haplosyllis leylae. The sequence continues at coordinate 61 of JBCAUG010001951.1, read as the reverse complement.
TAATTTCTGACACATTGAAGTCAATGGGCAGATTTTTTGGGGGATTTTCCCACCAAAAAAT
>JBCAUG010001940.1:0-11534 GCA_038406175.1 Haplosyllis leylae | reverse complement strand
ATATGTGTCACGGTTAAACGGACTCAAGGTGCGTCCCTGTAACCTTTCTGTACTTAGCCGGCCAAGCCTCTCTCTTGAAAAGAGAGGGGAATCGCCGGTATAAGTACTCAGGCTGTTGCGGCCTCGCCATAGCTGCCATCCTGGTCTGCACGTGTGTGAGTAATTAATACTCACGCATGCATGCCGGTGCCCAATTGGCCCCACCCCTTCCCTTCCAAACGGTATAAATACTCGAACTCACGGAGTTCAGAGAGTTTAGTCAGGTTCACCCCGGATTCGGACTTAAGCTCGAATCCATCATTCTGGCAGCCCTAGCTTGTCGGTACCTCACCGACCCATCCCCCACCGGAGTACCTTGACCGGCTATACCAGGATACTGGCCTCTGGCTCCACCGGAGTCCTCTACATACTAAATAATAACCCATTTAGTTTAGTTATCTTTAGCCGGGATCGGGCCTCACCGACGAGGCCATAAACGCGATAGTTAATTATTAGTCTGGCACCCTAGGTGCGCAACGGTATGCCGGTGTACGCAATTAGACGGGACAAGGACTGCCGTTTGGAGGACTGGAGCAGTGCCCACCCTCTTAAGTCACGGCAGAGAGTGCTATAGGCCAGTGGCATTTCTACCACCGGTGTGAGAGGAAAGTAGGAACATCTTAGCTGACCACCCATCTTGGAAAAACCGTGACATATGTTGTTGCTAGGTGACAGGGACCACCCAAGTGTAAGTGCAAAAAGGTCACAGTGGAATAAAAAATAGTGAGAATTTCCACATTAGGTGGTGGGGACAAACCAAGTGTAAGTGAAAAAAGGTCACAGCGGAATAAAAAAATGGTGGGACAAACCCAAATGTAAGTGCAAAAAGGTCATAGCAGAATAAAAAGCAGAATAAAAATAAGCGGAATAAAAATGAGTGGAATAAAAATGAGTGGAATAAAAATTGGTGGGTGAACTTGACATTAGGTGGTGGGGACCACCCAAATGTAAGTACAAAGAGGTCATAGTGGAATAAAAAGTCAAGTAAAAAGCAGAATAAAAAATGGTGGGGATTTCCACATTAGGTGGTGGGGACAAACCAAGTGTAAGTGGAAAAAGGTCACAGCGGAATAAAAAATAGTGTGACCCACCCAAGTGTAAGTGCAAAAAGGTCATAGCAGAATAAAAATGAGCGGAATAAAAATGAGTGAAATAAAAATCAGCAGAATAAAACTGAGCAGAATAAAAATGAGCAAAATAAAAATTGGTGGGGGAACTTGACATTAGGTGGTGGGGACCACCCAAGTGTAAGTGCAAAAAGGTCATAGCAGAATAAACCCTAATCGCTAAGGTGATTCTAACGAGCCACCAAATATGTCACATATTTCAAACATTGATGGTTTTGCGAGGGGTGGGATTCTGGAAAAGTCAGGGATGCTGGGCGATCTTTGATTAAATTGATATTTTTGAAAAATGTTGAATGAAAATGAAGAAAACAATGGTTCAGCATTATTAGATAAAGTGAGAGATAACCAAGGTACCAACGGGGGGGGGGGGAGGGCAACGGGGGAAGGGGGGGGTTCCCTATCCCATGATGCAGTAGTAATGATTGCAAGCCCTGAATATTGTACTTAAATTTTAAATGTATTTCAAAAATATGAAAAGGAACATTTTCTTTACATGTTTATTGAGAGCTTAGATATTTTACAAAAGCTAAACAATTGATAAGTTAACACTTTGAGGCCACATGAATCACAAGGAGTTAGAAATAGGCTTTTACACAGACGCATCAGAAAACCTTTTTTAAACATTTTTTTTGGGGGGACATGAGGCCCTTTCGTGAATACCACAGGTACGTGAATCCAAAAGGCTGGGCTGCCATGCTGACCTCTCTACAGTCAGCAGGTTTTCACCGGAGGTGAATCTGGGGAGTAGCGCGCAAGAAATCCGCTCCGGCTTTGAAACCCAGGGCAGATGTCACCAGAAGTCAAAAACAGGGATATCAGTGGCGCCACGCATCAGAAAAACCTTGCACTTTCGTCACACAGACCCCCCACCCCCCTTTTTGGGAGAACAATGAAACGACAGATTTCAAAATAGAGAAAATGACGTTACGTGTTTGACCCAATTGATGGCAGGTGCAAAATGACGTCATGGCAACGTTCTGTGTAAACAAATTCTAGCCAATGACTGAAGGTTAAAGTAGGCCTACTTTGGTTTTAACAACCCCCTGGACAGGATATTACAAATCCCTCGAAGTGACCAATAAGGTGACTCTACGAGCAACCAACAATATTGTGCCAACATTTTCAGATCATTGTAAACAATTCTGAAAGATTCCTTCGGAATATTTAATGATTGTGATTGTGCCCAAAACATAGACATATATTTTCTTGAAAAAGAGCTAAATTTGGACTTTTTCTGTCGAGACAACGCATGGGAACTTTGAGTAATTTGGCCTCTTACTTGTGCTGCACTGTGAACAAAAGTGCATCTCGAGAAGCTCAGTTTGAGTTTGAATTTTCAGTTTCAGATTCAGTTTTGGCACTAAAATAATCTAGCTAGTTGGTAATGCAGACAAGAGTATTTGTTTAAAACAAGTGGAATTTAGCTTGTTTGCCAACAAGCTATATTCTTCGGATATTTATCTAGCTAGTCGGCAAACGAGCTAGATTCCTTTGTTGAAACTGAAACTGAAAACTCAAACTTAAACTGAGCTGCATCGATCACACGAACAAAACCAAGGAAGGCTTCCTGTCACCAAATGCTGACAATCCTTATTCGTTGAAGCTTTACAATTCCAAGTTTTGTACTCATTAGGATATTTATTTTGAATTAAGAGGCTGAAATCGCGTGTAAACAGGCCAATTCGAGTTTTCCCTAAATAGAGCAGAACTTTCATTGAATTCACTGATTTCAGCGAATCCAGGGAATCTGAAAAAATTAACTGGCCTGTGTGTTGGCTGTGTCTCTGTGGCAGAGTGGTGGAGTCTCTGTCTCTCATATAGCAGATAGTGGGTTCGAGTACAGCAATCCTTTTTACAATATTATTTTTGTCACTGAATTCAGCAAATTCCTTTTATAGTAATTCTACTATGGACTTGTGATGGAGGTGTTTTTGCAAATAACACAAATCTGACATTTCTGTACAAAATTGACATCGAGGGTTTGAAAAAGTTTCTGCAAAAAAAAAAATGAAGTTATCTTCAGAATGAATAGAAGGCAAAGCTGAAAACCACTGCACTGGTTTAGAAGTCTGACGAAAATGGACAAATGGGATCAATTGTAAGAAAAACGTTATTATTAATAAGAAGAACTTGCTGTTTTTCATTGTAATACAGATGATAGGAATTATCAATTTCCTCTTGTGCTTAAACACTCTGCAGGAACATCAAAAGAATCTGACATTTGCGACAGTATCAAAGAACTCTGATAGGGGTGATGGGCGTCTGCGAGAAGTTTTTAAAAACATTTTTAGCTCAAAAATGATAATTTCCTATTTTTGTATGTTAACAAGGAGATCCGACTGATGGAAAGCTTTTTTAGCTTTTTGAAATATATCATGGAGAAAAAATTATTGAAAAAAATTCAAATTTTGACACTGAGTTATCATACCTAAGCAGTTACAAATCTTGAAAAGACTCTCCAGCAGTCAGATCCTGATAACATAAACAAATGAGTAATTATCATTTTCAGCAAAATATTGCTGTTTTCTTCCAAATGTTTAAAAAATATCTCATAGACCTATAGTTCTCATTATAGAACCCCTGTCAGAATTTTTGAATTTTTTTTTTACTTTTTCAAGTGTTTAAAGAAAACAAATACAAATCTTGAAAGTCTCTCCAGCAGTCAGACCTTGTTAACATAAAAAATGAGTAACTATCATTTTCAGCTAGATATTCGCAAATGTCACATTCGTTTGATGTTCCTTCAGGGTGTTGAAGTGAAGATACGCACAGTCTAGAAATTAACAAAATTTGAGTTTTTTCACGATAGGCGTTTCTGTCAGATTATGTGACAGATCTTTATGCATGAAAGAGCAAAAAAAAAAAATTCTTAAAAATTGCTCTCAGTCGTGATTGAACCCATGACCTCCAGATCATCATGCCAATGCTCTACCAACTGAGCTACGTCAACATTCAGTTGCCAGCCTGAATTTTCATGGCCTTTATAAAGTCATGCTCTATTGATCCCAGAAATTCCATAGTCCAACATGTATGAGAAGTGGTGCACTTCAGAAATCTCTTGCCCAACAAATTCCTGCCTAGATCAGTTGGTAGAGCATTAAAGTGATGATCAGAAGTTCCTGGATTCAATCTGAACTTGGGGAAAGATTTTTTTGCTATTCCCTGTGTAGCGATCTGTTAGATAATCTGACAGAAACGCGTATCGTGAAAAACCCGAATTCCTAATTACAGGTGCAGAAAAAACAAGCAAAGACTATTATTATACACGTTTATTAATAGTTCAGATGCATACAACAGGCAAATTGATTAGCACTGGCGGATCTACAGTGGGATGCGAGGGATGTGCCCCCCTCCCTCTGGCCCAAAATTTCTTCATTTTCATGCAGTGTTTGGGAAAAATTGACCAAATAATAGGTTGGCGCCCCCCTCTGGAGTTGGCGCCCCCTCCTCTGGGATATCCTGGATCCGCCACTGATTAGGCTAAATAATTTTTTGTAAAAAAAATCCTGTATTCGAATTCACAACATATTCATTATCAACATATTCATTATCAGTCAGGGCAGATTACACGGGTTTTTGAACATTAATAAGACTTCATGGATGGAGCAGATATATCCCAATACAGTTATGATATTACGCACAAAAGAAAACCAGATGCCATCACATTCTAATCGTTTCTCACAATGTCCTGTGGTGCATAGAATTCTCCAATCGGTAGCATTCAGTCATGCTTGACTGGTTTTAGTTGAATTTCAACTTGATTGCAATTACCCGATGGTGGACAGACTGAAAACATTACCTTCCTCGTCTTTCGGATACGGATGGTAATAATTCTTAAAAGTTGATTTGAATTTCTGTCAGATTTGCTGATCTTGAAAAATCCGTATGTGTCATCAATACAAAGTAGGAGAAACGCGAATGTAACTTTACTGAGATTAAGTTAACACTGTGCAATTTTTTTCTGATTGCGACTGCAATTTGTTTTTGCTTGTAATGGGCTGCATAAGAGTTGGTGATGTTGACACAGTCGCACAGTGTGAACACTTCCATTGAGTCCTGTACAACCCATTTGTTGTTATAAAAAGAATCGCAGTCGCAATCAGAAAAAAAAAACCGCAAAGTGTGAATGAGCCTTAACCAACACGATCGTGATTTTTTCACAACATGGATTAAGTATCCGCACAAACATGTCATAAAATTTATTCCTTAAATTATTATTCACAAGAAACTGTCCATCTCATTACACATTCAAACAACCAAGTTTATTCAATTGGTGTCATTGTTTTACTTTAGTCACTATTCGAATTTTTTCTAAGTAACACAAATCTGACATTTCTGTACAAAACTGACAACAGGGATTTAAAGTTTCAGCAAAAAATAAAGTTGCCTCCAGTGGGAACGAACTCATAACACCAACCATCTATGAATTAGAATTCTATTGCCTTACCATGCTTATGTGCCATTCCGGTAACACTTTGTTGCTGGACTCTTTTCTGTTTTCATGTAGTAACGCCTATGCCAATATTGCCATTTATGCCAATTTTGGCTAATTTGTGTAAAAATCGAATTTGTTTCTGCTTATGATGGCAAAAGATGCTTTGATTCGTTCATCGTTGTTGAGCTGAGTCGATCACAACCCCCACCCTATTTTTTCTGATCCTGAACATTTTCCTAACACCTTCCCTGTATTTGGAGCCACTCAGCAAGTATAATAGCACACTTATGGAATGGTTCAACATGGATAAAATAATTGAAATGTAAAATGTATTGGATCTTACCTTATTTTCAGTGACAAACATAAAAATCTGGAGTGGGAAAGTTGAGAATATAAACAAACTGGTCACACTCAAAAGCATGATCGTTGCTTGCTTAGCAGCCTTAGAAGAAGTGTTAACCATTCCCGAGGCCCGTTTCATTGATAGTTTAACTATAATAGCGCTGTTACAGGTGATCATGACAACTGCAGGAATAACAAAAACAATGAGGCTACGAACAGGGCCTTGCAACTTGAATGCAATTTTACAACCAACGTGTCGGCCCCCGATAACATTAGATCTTACTGTTAACAACCATTGGATATTAAATAGGAGCACGACAACCACTGTTACCATGGTTACCCTCTTGGCTCTGTCAACAGTGCACAAGTATTTGGCTTTCAATGCAAAAAACAACCCGAAACATTTCTCGATACACATGACAACCAACATGGCGCTGGAGATGGAGGCGAACAGGAAATGAAGAGGCATCGTCAGTTTACAGTCCAACCAGAGTTCAGGCTTAATGTTGTTCTTCGTCACCAGAGGGAGCCAAGCTCGACAGAAACCCGTCCACAATATTCCTGTAATAATAAATAAGATAGCTTATTTTACAAAAGGGATATTTGCAGAAACTCTTAAGGCTTTTTCACACTGAGCTAAATGCATCTCATATTTGAGATTAATGTCTCAAAAGAAATCACAAAAATGATTGCAAAAAATTGCAAAAAACTTTAATGGAACTTCAATGTGCTTCAATTTGGTGCATTTTTGGGAGCGCACAAAGGTTTAAAAGTTGTTTTCGCTCGTCTGCGCTGATGCGCTCACCCTCAGCTCTCGGCGCTCCACCTGGTTCCCGACCCCTGAGTTCGTACCTGCTTCGGACACGGCCAGTACCGACATGTAGAAGCACAACGACAATTTCTCCAGTTCTCCGCTTCTCAAGACGTAGAACGAGATTCCGTTTCCAACGTTACCAAACACGAAGATAATCGGAACCACATACAGGAAGACGTCCCTAGCAACGTAAGCTGGAGCTTCCCCGGTTCCTCTCGTTCTTTCACGTTTTCTAGTTCTTCTGGTAGAAGAATTCAGAGCTGGTTCTGAGGTAAAATTTAGAGCTTGGTCCACAGTGTAGTATTCAGTAGGCTGTACAGAGATGTTTGCAGCTGTTCCCAGGGGAAAATTTAGAGATTGTTCTGAACTTAACACGTCTGTAGTCATAGTTACGGTAGTTCAACCTGCAAACAGAGAAACTTTTTTTCTAGATTTGAGAAAAAAAGTATGTTTCTCACTGAAAGAAAGCAGCATGGCAATTCAAAATTCTTAGAAATAAGAATGTCGTGCATTGGCTCTAAACTAAAATTAGTTCTAAAGTGAAGCTGTTCCTTATTTTCTGAGTGCATTTAAAAGGAGTACTGTATGATGGTAAAAATGTGAATACGGTAGAGTACTATCAAAACCTAGATTCTGGGTTAAGGAGCAGGATAGATGAGCCAAGATATTACAAACAGCATTGGTTTGAGACAAACCACTTAACCACTTAAAATTAGTTCCTGTACGACTCTGTGCCAATTAGAAGTAGAAAAATGAAATAGGCAGATCTATTAATAACTCCTGCGACAGCCTCCAAATTAATCTATTTCCTTTGAGTTGTACATGCAGATCAGTTCAAAAGTAGTTTCTATAATCATCTTCTTCATCAGTTATGAAGAAACTACAAACTTTGTTGATTAATGTAACAGACAAACAAATCTTTCAAATGAAACTGACATTTCTGCTTATGTACTGCAGATTAATTTGTTGTAAAAGATTCTTTTAAAAAATGGAAGGTTTTTTGGAAGTTGAATTTTTGCACTGAACAGGCCTGTGCGCACCACCTACACACGGCAAAGAATAACGGCTTGTTGCTGACACCATATTCTCAGATATATGAGAGGATAATTTTTCAGATAATTTCTTTGATTAAAGCCATATTTTTTAAAATAATATTTCGTCATTTCCAGTCATTACCCAACTGGTGTCACGGGTCGATAAACTTAGTTCAGACTTGGAATAATTTAAATTCACATCAATAGATTTAATACTTTTATCGTCAATAAAACTTATTAATCTTTTGTTTTCAAAGTAACTTTCATCAGAAATGTTATCGAATAAAAAAAGTACACCAAAATATTGTCGAATGAACTTTTTCAACGTAACTTGCAGGAAGAGGTTGCCAAATTAATCTCCCTCCACTTCTCACTAGTAGAATTCCGAGAGTGTGATACCAGTTTTTTTCATTTTCGCATTCTCAATTTTAAAACTTTGTATTTTGCTGTGCCATATGAATTAAAATAGGATATAGCAAAACTTCATCAAAATTAAATCTATTTAACTTAAGTAAATTATCAGTTTTATCAAGAAACGTCTAATTATAGTAAAAAAGTGAGGTAATCAATAAATACCTGACAGAAAGTCGGATCCAAAATTTAGAGAAGGATTTCTGCGAGGAAAACAATAACAAGAAATTATTAATGTGTGAGCGCCCTTTATATTGGTGCAAAAAAAAGATAATGAAGCTGCATGAACGAAGCAGTAGTTTGTTCTGTATCCTTGCAACAAGGGAGGATATTCGCCAAAGACATTTAAAACTGCTAATTTTCTGTACCTTTGCCTCTAATTAGAATTGTTCTGTAACACTAAAGGCCCGATCACACCGAGCAAACGCGAACGCGAAAGTTAATTTTTATTATGTTTATCATTGGTGGTTGGTTAGAGTCACCTTTGTGGTTGAGTCGGCAGGACCTTAACATCTTGGGACAGGGTGGAGATGAGCCTTTGGCAATTTTATGAAAATTAGGCCTACTTTAACCTGCAGTCATTGGTTTGAATTTGTTTACACAGAATGCTGCCATGATGTCATTTTTTATTCTTTGAATCTTTTGCTGGTTCTTTAATCTTGTACGTTTTCGCTCTCGCTGTCACTTGGTGTGAATAGGCCGAACTGTATATGTCACGCCACAAGGTGCGGAGGCAGTGCCTTGCAGCCTTCAACTTTAAACTAGCCTCTTCTCTCGTGGGAGAGGTGGGCAGCTTTGGCTAAAGTCAGCAAATCTAAGTACAAACGTTCTACCGAGAGGTGGTGGCAGTTGCACGGGTCTGGCAGCAGTCTAGTACACCGAGTTCGCATCAAACGAGTTGAAAAGACAAGGAGGTGGGGACTTCAATTTGAAGTGGCCGTCTGACCCAGAAGGAGAGCCTTTTCTGTCTGCAGAACCATAAATCCGACAACTGATGCCTATGTGTCAGTTGCCAGAATATGAGTGTGCGGGGGCAGAGTCGCACCAGCTTTTATACTGAGCGTGATGTCAAAATAGAAGGTACAATTGAACATTCAGGGCTTATGGGCGGACAGGTATCCCATTGGCCAGGTGCGCCTCAATAACATGAAGCGTGCGTGACATAAGTGGCAGGAAGGCCACTCATTGGTCAGGCACGCCCCGGCAACCGTGATGTGGATGATGTACGGAATGCGTCCCATAAGGATCGCAATGCTCATATGAGGAGCATTCTGGATTAGATCTAGAAGGCTCCCAAAGCACCTGCAAAGCCCCTCTCTTCAAAAGGGAGAGCTTACTCTCTGAGAGAAAGGCCCCGCCTCTTCAAGAGAGGTGCTTGCTGCATGGGAAATGGGGTCTCTACAAGGAGAGACCGCCTAAAGCACTTACAGCCGACAGAACGAAAAGGGGGCCCGCCTTTCAGCGGCATGACATATATGATCTAAACTGAGTAAGGCTTTCTCGCAAGAGACACGGATATTCCTTATTAGTCGAAGCATTAGTATTTAGTCCGGTTGTACTGAGAGTTATCGTCATCACTCCCTTAGTACTCATTTCATTTTAGTGCAATGTAAACCACTGGTCAGTAAACAAGTGGAATATTGACTCATTGGTCAAACCCAACAATAAATTATACTGCTTTTTGGTTGCAACAACATATCTAAATTGTTTTGATTACCAAATATTAGGTGATAGATTTATATGAAACTAGTGACTCAGCGGGTGCCATTTTTCCTATTCTATCATTGGTCGTGAGATCATAAGACTTTTTTCAGACACTGGGGCCCGTGTTCCATAGCGAATACGACCCGTGCTAAATCTTCAGTTGGAAAGAAATATTAATTCTCCACCCATTAGATTTGTAAATGTTGTATTTGGAAGCCAGAAATTCAAGAAAGAAAACTTTCAATGCAGCCAGAACCTTGATTTGAATCCAACCTGCGATAAAGGGAAAATACAATAATCAGTACAGGTGTGTGAGAAGTAGTTTTTATACGAAATTAACTATAAGGTGTCTTTTTCTGATACACGTTTACAAATAAAGAGACGTAATGACACCAAAATTTACCCAATCCTGAAGTGTACAAAACATAGTAACGTTGATTGTTGTGTTCGACGCAAATGCTGTCTTGTGACATTGTAAAATGACGTTATGGCAGATTTCTGTGTAAACAAATTCCAACCAATGACTGGAGCTTAAAGTAGTCCTACTTATCATAAAACTGCCAGGGCACGTTATGACCAAAATCCCAGAATGTTACGGACCCCCGATTGCAACCACTATGCTGACTCTAACAAGCCAGCAATAAAAAGGATTTCAGTGACCGTCAGATGACCTTTCATAGGGGACAAACAACAGTGGTATCAGCAACGACAAAAACAGCGACGATGATGCAATTTCCTAATGTGACGTAACGTATCCGATAACTAATTCGCCATCGTCAGGTTACAACAGGATGTTTTTGACTGCTTTGATTAATGATGGTACGTTACCTTCCGGTTTGTTAATTGTAGAAGATTCTATGTTTAATTGTAGAAGATCAAAACTAAAGGCTCGTTCACACTGTGCGTTTTTTCTGATTGCGACTGCGATTTGTTTTGGCTTATAGTGGGCTACGTAGGAGTTGGTGATGTTGTCGCAGTCGCATAGTATGAACACTTCCATTCCATTAAGTCCTGTACAACCCATTTGCTGCGACAAGAGGACTCGCAGTCGCAATCAGGAAAAACGCACAGTGAGAACATACCCTAAACTGCCCGAAAACATCACTTTATATTGATGTTAATTGGGGCAATTTACCTTAAACTGCTTGTTTTGTTCTGCGCCAGAAAACCTCAAGCTTGGTGTAAAGGGAGCCTCTATTCAAACGAAACGAAAGAGGAAGAGAAAAATATCAAAGAACAAAAAAAAAGGTCAAAGAATAAATGGTAAACATTAAGGGAAATTTTCGCTTTCGCTGCAGCGCTGTGTGTGATTGGGCCTTCTCGGTGATGGCTCCTTAAATCCAAAACCGCTTGTCCATTTGAGGTTTTCACAAAGTCACAAAGTCTCCAGAATGGCACCCCCACACTGCACGGGAAGGGGATGGGAACAGGTGCAGGGAACAGGAGTGGCACAATAGGAGTCACAATTGGTCTGGCCCCATCCCAGGCCCTAGTGCAGTGTAAACAGTTGTGCATTCAGTAACCCACTTGAGTTTTTCATGATAGGCGTTACTGTCAGATTATCTGACAGATCTTTGCACAGGGAAGAGCAAAAAAAATTCGTCAAAAATTGCCCCCAGTGGGGTTTG
>JBCAUG010001929.1:0-11534 GCA_038406175.1 Haplosyllis leylae | reverse complement strand
CCCCCCCCCCACCACACTGGGACTTTGGGTTTTTAGCAGATAGAGATTCAGCACCAAAAGTTGGTTGGCAGCCCCCCCCCCCCCCTTGAGGAATCTGAGGAACAAGATTTGGTTCTTGCATGGTACGAAAAACTTTGGATATGAATCTGTTGATTAATGCTTGCTAGCCACTACCAGAAAATAAGAAATATACAATTCCCAATAACAATATGTGTACAAATTGCAAACAAATTTTGATTCATTATTTAATCATCATTTTATAGCTCGAACAAGACGATCTTTAATTACCAGCCAAGAAAAATGAACACGGGGGAAATCTTTACAAGGTCTTGTGTTTATTCAAGTCTGGTTACCTGCTTTTGAAGTCTCTTGTAGATCTGAATTTGATGATGATTGACTTTGAAGCAAAGTGGAGAATTCATGCAGTTTTGAGAGGATACTGTTTGATGCATAATCATCCAATGAAGTTTGGTGATGATTGGTGATGGATTCGTATGTTTGAGATGGTATCGACTCAGTGGAGGAAGGCTGAACCACGGCCGATGTGGATGATTCTCTACCATCTTGCGCTCTCGATGTCTCTGAACAAATACAACATTTAAAACATAAGTTGAAGCAAAGTTTCACACATCATTTGACCAGAATCTATCCACGTTGAGAATTTAATTGGTTGATATGTAAATTATCTTGAACAATATGTCACTGATTGAATTTTGATTTTTATGGATGTGTACATTGATATTTCTGACTGAGCTAATGCAACAGCTAGTGAATATGGCTTCGATAGGTACACTTGGCATTGTTATTCACTGTGTGATCTTTGTTGATGTTTATGCAGAGGTTTCATTGGAAATAACATTTATGTCTTTCTCAGCTTGTGTAACAATCAGAACCAAATTTTCATCAGTTTCATCATTAAGAAAATCAAAATAACTGTAGCTGCTCTGGCTAATGTTTAAATGGGTTGTTGTCTTTTTGACTCAAGTGGGACAAATGCATTTTTGTTGGTGATGTTTTTGTCTTGTACTAAGTAACATTATGTAGTACAGAAGGAATAGACATTCTTGTTAGAGAGAATATTTTCTTTATTATTGGTTGGAATTGTCAAAATTGATTACTCATGTTTGTTGGTAATGAGAAAAAGTTTTGGCCATTACACTCTTCAATTAAATTAATTGCAAAGTGAGAAGACATGATTAATGTCATCTTGGAGATTAACAAGTATATCATCAGCATACTCATCATCATCATCATCATCTCATACAATTTTCTCTGGTAAACTGCGTGGATTTGTATACTTTTATGACTGGTAACAGCCATGATTTGATGTGGGGTGTAGTGAAATGTTTTGTTATCCTGTGATTCAAACTGAATGGTTGGTGTGCACATTTTCAATTATGATGATGTTTCCCAAATATTGAAGCCTTATACAATGGGTACTACCCTTTCTTAAAGTGTGCTAGAAATGGTTTTGCCATAATTGTCTCATATGGAATTTAAGGATGTTGAAGTACACAAGCATGCAAAATTCATAACAGACACAAAATGCACAATGACTGACTAAATGTCCCAGTTCATTTTTGATTGACCAAATCAATGAGCACCCTTCATGTTGGGATACACAAATATGATCAATCTTGATATTCTGTTGTTACATTAATCACTGAGTTAGATGGTCAATGGTTCAATGAGTAAAAGTGTTTTAGTCATTTAAAGGAATTTTTCATGTAATAGCTCACATCAAATATCACTTTTGTTTGTAATTGGCATGGACCTGCATCTGGATCAGATGTGGAGAAATGTACAACTGTTATAGAGCTAGAATAAAAACAGACATGCACTCATCAAAAATGTCTAAAGTTATATCTTTTAGCATTTTGACATTTATTTGATTTACAAGTGGGGCAGAGTTGTAATGTTCATACATAGATCTATTCTTGTGAAAGTAAAAATTAATCATTTATTTACATTCAAAATATCTGATCTGATGGTGTAATTTTTGGATAACCTTTTCCTTTCAATGCCTTACAAACATTCAATTTATGTCAACTGTTTAAAAACAGAGCTAAAGTTGTAATGTCATGGCAACAGGATTTGCCTTCAAATTATGGTTGATACCATAGTAAAGTGATTAAAGACATTGTAGCTCATAGTTCTTTTGTTGTCTTTGTGAATCAAGTTCATTTATATATTCTGGCAGCAAACTAGAATTTGTGTTCATCCATGTCGTTTTTATTACGTTCATTGTAATTTTGGTTGGCACCTATCAGTTTTAAGTAAAAAACTAACTGGTTTCCAGTTGACTCGTCAGTGGCCAATGTATTTTTATTCTAAACCTTAGGGAATCGAAATTGTGTGTATTGTGTGGTCAACTGCAGTGCCTTGCTGTTTAGAATCTGAAGTACCTTTCAGATCTGAATCTGATGTCAGAGATGATGCAGAATTAACCATTGTTGATGTATTTTCATCAGCAGAGACCGATTCACCCGTTTGAGATGATGACTCAGTGGAGGAAAGTTCAACCACGGCTAATGTGAACGATTCCTTATCTTCTTGCATGCTTGATGTATCTGAGCAAATATATGAAAAGTCTGAGAACAACATCTACAATTTGACATTTAACTTGATCAGAATCTGTCGGTTAAGAGAATTAATTTTATGAAGTACTTGTTCCTTCCTAAAGTAGGGGTGTGCTTGTTTCCATAAATTTTGGATATTTTTGAACGAGTAAGTTCGTACGCTTCCACTGTGATTCTGTGGGAATACCAATCATGACGTGCACGAATTTGCACGGATTGAAGCGAAACGGGCACACCCCAGGTGGGATCTCAACGATTGCAATGCATAGATCAACTGGATTCTTTGAAATAAAGTAGTTTTGTGGGAAACATTGTTGTGTGTATTGTTCACCTGCTTTTGAAGTCTCTTGCTGATCCAAAGCTGATGAGGATAGGTCAGAGTGAAAGGAGGAAACACTTTCATCAAATTTAGCGCTTGATGCGGAATCATCGATTGGGATCTGTTCACTAGTGATGATGGATTCATCCGTTTGGGATGATAATTCAGTGGGAGAAGGCTCAACCACTCCTGGCGTGGATGATTCTCCGACATCCTTCACGCTTGACGTCTCTGTACAAACAGAATTTCGGATTAAAATTGGACTGTTGAATTCAAAGGAAACTACCGACGTTGTGCCATCTCTTTTCAGGCGGAAAAATGTCCATTAATATTACCTGCTCCATTAGCTCCAATCACTAAAAACGAAGAAAAAATACTTTAATGTCTTTTCATGGAAATTATTAAATGTAATGCATTACACAAATTCTCGATTAAATTTTTATCATTTGCTATCCTTCTATTGGAGCAGATTACATGAAATGTTTTCACCAATTGCCCCGGACATGCCTTTAAAGCTAATCGTGAACACGTTCTAAGATAACTCTGATCAGTTATCTTTCAAAACTCACCGAAGTTATTGTCTCCGTCTATGGCTCCGATCTCGTAATCCAGACTCCAGGCCATATTATTTCCATTTAATACCTCCACCAATTGCAATATCGTTGTATCAATATATTGATGCTTTCCTTTTGACTCCCAATGAATTACTACTTGGTTGATGTCAGACATTGACCACTCGTTCAAGTAAATATTCTTATCGTTGGTTTCACAGCTGACCCTGCGGGGCAAATAAACGTTGTGACTTCATTGCACATTCTCTACTCATTTTTGCGCTTTTGATGCCAGAGTAAAATTAGTAGGTTATGCAATGTCCCGTAATTTAGCAATATCTCCATGATATCTGCTTAAATGTTTAAATGTGTCTAAAAACTGCTTAGTTAATCGTGTGAAAGTGAATGAGTTCAGGCCCACTGTACTCACGGAAACACTTCCACATCAGTTCCATAAAGATAAATAAAAAGGTTTTCTGTGCCACCACAGTTTCCTTGGACCTTTTGGTCACCCATATCCATGCGAGTTATTTTGATTCGGACTACTTGATTTTCTTCGCCCTGTAACAAGGAAATAAAACAGGGAGAGCTTCAAATGCAGTCTCACAGGACAACAGGCAATCTGAGCAACGGGGTACCATGAAATATTGGAAGTTGTCCATGATACAATGTCCATTACCTATCTTCCACTAAGTTAATTTCCCACTTTGCCTGTAATGCCCATCATCAATTGCTAAACAATGACCATAATTTACAAATCCCATCACACTCAATTGTACACTTTCAATCATAAACAATCTCATTTACTCGACGCACCTACTGATCTATGGATTATTCAGTCATTGAGGTGGAAGGAACCTAATTTGTAAAAATGCAGAACCATACATCGTGTTCAAAATATATTCCTGAATCAGATTATTGCGGGATATTTTGAGGATTTTTCAACATTTGGAGTCTGGGATCAGTTTGATACGAGAAAATGGTCCTCAAAGTTATTATCCAGTTCGGAAAATATTGAGGAACTACCCTTCTTTAAAGTGAACAAAGTTTATAATATAATTTCACTCTTTCTACTTTACTAGGGATTTTGCAAAGTTCTTTTGAGCCTTTTCAAGACAATTTTTGCCTTTTCTCTCACACATGTTAATTCCCCTCATTTCTGGAAGTGACTTTGGAGAGCTTTAACTTTCTCATTGGTTTCTAATGGATCCGTGATACTAAATGCATATTCCTTCATTCACCTTTATTCTCCACAAACAAGTTAAGTCGTATTTGAACCCTCCATTCAACTGAGGAGGTATTATGGTTCCAGATGTTGTTGTTATTTCTGAACTTCCACACTCTGAAAAATAACTTTAATTACCATCCGCGTATACGGACAAGTAATTATTTCAGTTGGGTCTGTCTGTCTGTTTGGAATTTCAGTTTCAGCGTACAGATACATCTTGACCATACCTAGGTCAGGTTTCAGTGTCAAGGTCATTGGGTCAAGGTCATATTTTAAGGTAATCTGAGGTTCAAGATCAAGGTCACCCAATATCAAAGTAAAATTGAAGGAGATCAATTTTCTTTCCACTGTAAATTATTTTGTGATCTGTGTGTTACGTGGATGGTACGCCTAAAAGGCATTCTTGTTTTATTTAAATATAATAACTCATTGCTGATATAATTAATGCATTTTGCAACAAAAATCGTGACAAGTGGTCTAGAATAGAAATTATAAACCTGGGGCTACATTTTGTCCTGTTGTATCTAACGTCTCACACAGAGTACCAGTGAAACCAAATGGACACTGACAGTTGCAACTCCTATCCTGGTAACCACCATTTTCACAAGCCAAAGGGGCACAAGAACCTACGGGAATTGTCATCATTAAAATACAATATTTCAGATGTACTCTTGACAACAATTCTTTCCCTTTAGTAAAACTAAGAGTTGTACTTACCTGCACAGTTGTACAATTTGTTGATTACAGACTTGTCTCTGTGACTCAGAGCATTGTCGTCTCCTCTGTGAAATCCAGACAAGTTATCTCTTCCAGGACCAGTTCGAGCTAGCACTTTAGCTTTTGGTTGCATTGTATCACCACCGCCATTTGAGAAAGCCTATAAATTCAAAGAGCCAAAGTACCTACTCTACTTGTCCAGCTACTAAATGCCACTTTAGAAATTTAACTTGCAAAATATTAAAGAAATACGCAGATGTACTAGATGGACTGTTAAAACCAAGTATAGCATTGTTTACAAACATATAATTAAAAAGAAGAAGCACCCACATCTCCAGTGTACTGCATGATTGATGATATGTCGTATCTTGATTCTTGGTTAATATTGTTTTTGATGTTAAAATTTGATGTGAATCCGGAACCAACATTATTCAGCATCACTGTCACATAATTATCTCTATCCGGCCGTTGAAATTCGTGCAAAAATCCAAGGATGTGCAAAAATTCATGAACTGGTGTACGAATCTGGACATAGTGATTACACAAATCAACTATATTTGAAAGATTAATGGCTACATTTGTCACAAAACCACGATTTCATGAAATTTCAGTAAAAAACACACCAGGCCATTTACACAGTCGGTCGCCAACTTAAATTCCGAAGTTCCTCCTGAATTTCCAACACTCGCAAGACACAATCTGCGGATGTAGAGCATGTGATGATAACAATGTCTGTCAGACTGTCTCAGTTCTTCCACCGAATATTAAAACAAACTGCTAGGTAGGAATAATTGCCGCCCAGGTACGTACTACGACGGGAGGTTATGTTTTTACAGGTGTCTGTCCGTTCACAGGGGGCGCCCCTCCCTGGTCATGTACATGGTCAAGTCCCTGTCCCAAGTCCTGTTCCTGGTCCTGTCCCAAGTATTGTCCTTGGTCCTGTCCAGGGGACTACTCCTGTACAGGGCAGGGGGCACCCCCCCCCGGGACAGGCTACGCGCGGGTGGCACGCATTTTGCCGTTACGCAGGAGGACTTTCTAGTTCAATATGATTTAAAAACAGTTCCACTACATACGCGCCCTCTTCCTCTATTGACACGAATCCCGATGGCATAAGAGTTGCGAATTCCGGGTCCGAATTGTTAATAAATCGCACACAAGTATATTGTTCAATGTGAGCAATTGAACGGTCGACCAGGTCTTCCATTGCGGTAGCTAAAAGGATCAAATCATTCCGTCGTTAAGGGCTAGGGATATGTTTTCTGAATTGTTTATTTTTAGCTTAATGTAATGTTTTGGCATTCACTATCAATTTCATGGACAAATGGAGAAATTTTTATTTCATTTGCTCTCTCCTCCATAGTTTGATAATACATTAAATGAAAAGAATGGGAACAGTTTTCTTCATTTGAAAGAAGTTTTAAACATCTGCATACTCAGAGATGATTCTTTCCGGTACGGCACTTTCGCATCTTGCCATAAAGTTGCGGTCGTGGACGGAGCGCCTCTTTTACTTCGAGCGCCTGCAACAAAATGAATATCTTTTTTCATGAATAGCGGATATTTGGTTCAACTAGGCCATTTGTTTTATTTTTGAATTACGTGTCAAATAATGTTTAAATTTTCTCTTTTAAAACAACACAACCGAGACAACTGTACCGTGTATATGTTGAACGCAAGGTTCTGTCTGTGAATTTGGTAAAATGTTAACCTGAAAGTATTATTATTCATAGTCTGAATACTCGACTTCGTGACATTTGTTAAAAAGAAAGTGAAGCACAGTTACGAGTAAGTTAAGGGCTTACAATTGCATTTCAACGAGTCATTTTCAGCATGACAATGGGGTTTCCCCTAAACGAATTTCACTGGATTCAGCAAATTCAGTAATTCATTACAAATTCCAAAAGTGTTATGGTTACTACTGGCACTACCTATCTGGACACAGCTACATTTCAGTGATAGTAACTGAAAGTACATTCTCTTTATCACCTCTGGGTAGGTATCTATCACCACTCACCACACTAAAGGGATACCTATCCAGAGGCAGTACAGTGTAATAGAAATTCTGCTACTTCATCTGAGAATATAACTAATACCAGTCATGGGGTATTCTTGGTAACCATACTACTTTTGGACTTAGTCATAATTCATTGAATTCAGTGAATTCAGCACACGGTATTCAAGGAAAACGCAAATGGCTGATGTCCACGGAACAAAGTTTAATTTATAAATTGCAACCCATGATTTATCGAAATTGCGAAATTACTCTCATTGACCTCATAATGGAGACAGAAGTACTCTCACTGACCCCAGAACTGTCATCATGGAAGAACGATTAGTGTGCGCAGAGGCATCAATCCAAAGAAGTGACACATTTCCTTGTTTGCAAGTTTCGATCACAAAAGTACATTTTTTTGGGCTTGAACAGTTTCATATATTTTACTTTGGCGTAAAGAAAGATGGGGACAACAGTCTTTACAGAGAACCAATTAGTATTCACCAACCAACTGCTGTGAAATCTTGTCCAGTATTTCGTTGTTCTTCTCCACAAGCAAAGCAAACTAAATGTATAATTATGATGTCTTTATCATCAGACGCATTAGTACGTTCTTTCATACTCTCTTCGGGAAACATCGATTTTATTATTCTTTTTTGTTGTGATTCACACAAAGCCATACAAATGCTCTCTTCAAATATTTAGATACCTTCAGTGCAATTTGACGCATCGGAGGTGAACTGCGATAATTAACCTCAGAATCTTCATTGAGGAAACCTTAATCATCGTTCGGTTTGTTAACTTGACAATCAGACATAATAAAAAGCTCATACTAACGGCGAAAGGGACAGTTCTATGCTCTCTAAACTCAGAAAGAAGAAATAGTTAAAAACCGATGTATATTGAAAAGGCGCTTCGAAACGAGCGACGTACAGTCGTTCGGACAGTTTACTGTCAACCGTTTGAATAATTTAACCACATCTATTTTCTTTCTGTGGCTTGAAGCTTATTTAGTTTCATATCTCTTTCTGTGCATGGAAGCGTTTCTTTTGTCCTAAAAGATCGAATTCTAAAAAAACTACCGATCAAATTTCAGATAATAAAGTTCATTTTGTATACTTCAATTGTAAACCTGGAGGCGTGAATAAGACTTGTAGGTAGATTTCATGTTTTCCTCACTTTTCTGTTGGCAGCAACACAAAGGAAAAATAAGAAAAATAACAATTTTGATAAAATGTAGAACACATGCAAAACTTACTCAACACTGTGACCTTCACTGTAACTTTCGATCATATTTTTGGCAATTTTTTTGTTTTTCTTTTCAAAACTGTCATAAGGTAAGGTTGGTAGTAAGTTATTGTGTGTGCATCCACTTCGGTGTCTGAAAAGGGATCTTTTGCTTGAGGATCTTAGTTCACCTTGCTGTGGTTATTTCCAGCCAGTCGGTATACGCCACTTGTAATGTGTGAGTTAACCAATCAAAAGCTGTAGCAATGGTGTCATTGACTTAAACCATATTCACCTACTGGTTTAACTCAGTACAAGCCCCTTGGTAGATGTGCGGCTGTAACCATCTAAATTGGGCTATTTGGGCCATTTGGTACATTTGCATTTAAGCCACACTGCATCCCCTTGGGATTGAGTTCCCCCTTCTCATCACTTTGTAATTTATTTAGTCTGCAATTGTTACAGTAAATTCAAATAATTAGTAAGAACCTGTTTATTATGCATTTTGCAGGGTTTCCAGGTTGTCTCTGAATTTCTGGTTCCATTATACCATAATCATGACTGCTAGATTCATCTGTAATTTTGCTTGAATGAATACAAATATCAAAGAGTGAAAGGATTCCACTTGCTGGTTCGTCTGGGAACGACACGGGAACGGGGATAGAAAAGCATCTTTCT
Source organism: Haplosyllis leylae (assembly GCA_038406175.1). Classification (NCBI taxonomy): domain Eukaryota; kingdom Metazoa; phylum Annelida; class Polychaeta; order Phyllodocida; family Syllidae; genus Haplosyllis; species Haplosyllis leylae. The sequence goes on along the minus strand of JBCAUG010001929.1, from coordinate 2,239 downwards.
ACTCCTGGTGACAGTGGCTTGCCTGGTAATTTGACTGGAAATGATGGCCTTGCCTGGTTTTTGCCTGGAAATCTTGACTTTTGGCCAATTTACATTGTTCCCATCCCTGGTGGCAGTGGCTCTGTGCCCCTCCATCCCCTCTGTGCCCCTCTCTGCACCCCTCCATGCCCCTATCGATGCCCCCTCCATGCTGCTCTCTGCACCCCTCCACACCCCTCTCCACACCCATCTCTGTGCCCCTCCATGCCCCTCTCCATGCTCCTCTGTGCCCCTCTCAATGCCCCTCCATGCTCCTCTGCACCCCTCCATGCCCCTCTTCCTGCCCCTCTTTGAGCCCCTCTACACTCCTCTCCATGCCCCTCTGCTCCCCTCTGTGCCCTCTGCACCCCTCTCTGCACCCCTCTCTATACCCCTCTCCACACCCCTCCATGCACCTCTCCGTACCCTCCATGCCTCCAGACCCCTCTCCATGCTCCTCTCCACACCCCTCTGTGCCCCTCTCCATGCCCCTCCACTCCCCTCCATGCCTCTCTGCACCCCTCCGTGCCCTCTCCATGCCTCTTTCTGCACCCCTCTGTGCCCCTCTCCATGCCGCTCTGTGCCCCTCTCCATGCCCCTCTCCATACCCCTCAGTGCCCCTCCATGCCCTTTGCTGCACCCCTCTCTGTGCCCCTCTGTGTGCCCATCTGAGCCCCTCTCCATGCCCCTCCATGACCTACATGTAAGCATTGTGATTGGTTAGGCTCCCCACCACAGCCAATCAGAGTATTGGAATGTAGGTCACTAATAAACATAAAACCCTGATTTTTTCCCCACCACCCTCTTAAGAAAATATCAGCACCCCCTGTTTAAATGAAATAGCTTACTCTAACGAGCCAGCCATAAAGATGTTAAACATGGAGTCTGAAGTGTTTCTTTCACTCAGAAACTCCATTTGCCAAGGGGATTTTTGGAATCTTGTGCTAGTCACCCTAAATGTGACCCAGTGCTTGAACTAAGACCCATGGATAACTACTGTCAGCCCCTGAGACAGAGAGGCCTGATTAAAGGCCTGCTGAAGCTAAAGCTAGGGCGATCCGGAAGATTGATATCGGTGACAAAAACAATATATGACACTTCTGAAGTGGTCGTAGAACTGATGTTTACAAGTCTGATTTTGCCACCTTCATTTCAAAACTGTTGATTGGTGTGTCGCTCTAATTTCACAATGGTAGCATGATTTTTTACAAACATCTTTGACTTTGAATAAAAATATTATTTGAAAATACAACATCCCTAAATAGAATAGCGAAAAAGGTTTAATGGTACTTATTTTTGTCTTCAAAATTCTTTTTAGTTCTTTGAGTTTGATTCACAATTTTTGTGGCGCAGTTACGTAAGACATCAATGATGTCATTTATTTTCGGTGCTTCTGGATACAGCATCTGTAGCGAATGAAAACTAAAGCATCACGCTTTAAAGGGGGCGATAAAGCCAAGTCTTTGTGTTTTTCTCAACAAACTATCTCGCAAAATTACCCTGTTTCAAATAAGTTAATCTTTTGTTTTGAGAAACTTGTTTTACATTTGAAATGACACAAGCAACTAACCTGCGATGAAAGACTAATAAAAAGAAGCCAGGCCAAAGGAGACAGTTGATTCCTTAACATCTTTCGTGAAGTCAATAATATCCCAAAAACTTAATATTGAATATTGTTCAATCTTATTCACTTTTTGTCAGGTGTTATGAAAATAGAGTATTGTTCATTGAACGTAAGAAATATATGACTGGCCAGAGTTTCAACTTAAGTGAGCAAGGTAAAGGGTTTAAACTTTGTAATGCTGCCATTGGTCATATCCCTGAGCATCAATGAATGATGCATGAATATAAGGTCCACATGGACAAACATAAATCTACATATATGCAGAATATTTTCTCGGTGATGTGTTCATATTTCGTCGCAACACGTGTTACTTTATTCACTTTTCAAAACTAAACCAATTGAGTTTTTCACAAACACACAAAGTTAGCAATGTAGGCATTATTGCTAACTTTGTATTCCCATACAATTGCAGTTTTCTTCTTTATTTGCACCAACTGATACTAGTTAATACAAAATTAGAAATCAAGGAGTATATGAGAATTTCATTGTCTTTCGAATGGAATTCGATAAGACTAGGTAATCCTGCCCATGGAATAGTGACCAAAACTGTACACAAAACTCTGCCAAGGGGTGGTAGGGGTCAAGGGGGTATGGGGG
>JBCAUG010001918.1:0-11534 GCA_038406175.1 Haplosyllis leylae | reverse complement strand
ACAAATGTCAGATTCGTTTGAAGTTCTTTCAGGATAACTAAAATGGTTATGATTTTGATGGGCTGTGATTTTAACCCCTTTTATCCTTGGCCCTCGTCTTGTAGCTTTTGCCTGTAGGAGTCCTTCATTGCCTCCTCAAGCAATTGGTTATTGAACAATATTTTCTAATATGGGTGTGGTGTTTACCTGAAAGGTATTGCACTAATATATAACAGTCAAAGCTATTCATTTTGTATTCGAGTCACATGACCAAAATGTGGAGATTTTAAAAATTTCCACGGGCCAAAGTATGATGACTGTTACAACTTTGTTCTTTAATACCTATTGTACAGGTAATTTTCTATGAAAATGGTTGTTTCTAAATTTTAAATTTAAGGGTTTATGTTGTCTTAATGTATCCAAAAAGTACATGGGAAACGTGCTGAAATTGAAAAATTTTGATAACACAAGTTTACAAACCTTTCTGCAGCCAATCCTTGCAAAATAAATGCCAGTTCTCTTGTTTAGGGTATTGCGAAAGCAGTTCCATAAAACTTCAAGATGAGTTGTTGAGTTGTTGTGCATATTATGCCTAAATTGCACAACAGGTAGCCAGTGACTAAAGATGATATACGTTTATATTATGGCCTAGGGAGTTTCCAGGACAAAAATGATGAACAGAAATGAACTTCAAACTTTAAACCCCATCTTTCAACTTATTTTAGTGAAATATGTGGCCGTAGATTTAGATCTTAGCTGCGGTCGTAGATCTAGATCTGAGCCATGGTCATAGATCTAGATATCAGCTGCAGCCATAGATCTAGATCTGAGCTGTGGCCATAGATCTAGATCTGAGCTGTGGCCATATATCTAGATCTGAGCCATGGCCGTAGATCTAGATCTAGTCCACACACACACACACACATTGATGTGCCACACCCACTTTTGGCCAAAGTGAAGGCAACATAGTTGAAGTCTTCCTGAAAAATATTATGCTCTATAAATAACGACAATGCTGGTTGGTACAACCAAAGGAGACTTAAGTTCCTTTATCATCAACAACAGTGCAAACTAAATTTTGTCACAAATAATGCAGTAATTTTAAAATTTAGTTTGTGGTCGTTCTTTTAGCCATTTAGCTATTCCAGGATTGCTGGTCACATGATCAACAACAGCCTTCAGTTTAGGATATTTGGACCAGTCGATTTCCACCTGTAATACAGAAAAAGCCCCATTTGATTTCTGTCTGGGAATGTAGATCTATATCATCTTATAACTTTTATTTATTTAACTATATTATCTTATAACTATTGTTTTATTGTCATTGTTTTTATCATGTATAAATCGCTTGCATGTGATGTAAAACAATAAAACCTGGAATTGTGGGAGTAAAACAATTGAAAATCTACCTTCACATAGGCTGGCCATGTGCTCGCGTAGTAAAAAGCTATGTCCGCATTAGATAGCTGAAAACAAAAAGTACAGTTGAATTAGAATAAATAAAAAGCAGGCGTTAACATGGTGGTCCATAACATTTCTCAGACCGGGGGCTCCTGAGCCAAACTTTTTGAAAAACTTCCCCAAGGAAGTGTACGGTTTACAGCGTATTTTTATCCATAATTTCAACTAATTCAACATTCATAATATTCGGTTGGATGATGTATTTTGAATACATTTTCATTCATTGACCGGTATAACTTGAACAGAATTTGCTAATTAGCAAGATGTATATAGTGATTATACAATTGCCAAAATCGTTCAGTCTTTTCAAGAACAATGTGACAATTTAAAACATTGTCTAATAATTTTCTTAGGATTTCGAAATTTCATTACCTGATCACCAACAAAAAATCCCTTGCCTCCCACCAGTTTTTCAAGCCTTGTCATAATGTTTGGTAGGGTTTTAGTTGCATATTTTTTCACTGCTGCAGCCTGGAAAAAACATCCTTTGTTGTAGAATTTTGAAGACTGTTTTTGTTGAAGTAACATTTATCGTCCGCACGCGAAGAAGCACGCAAGCGAGAGATCCACACTGGCTTTGAAACCCAGGGCAGATGTCACTGGACGTCCAAAACAGGGGTATCAGTGGCCCCACAACAAGGACGTGTCCTCCAAAAAATTTTATTTATAAAAAAGTAACATTTATTGTTGGAGCAAAGGGAAGTAAATACAAATACAAACCTGTTTTTCCTCGTCCTTCTCGGTGATCAAACCGAACACAGGTGTCATGAAGAATTCTTCAGCAGTTTCGGCAATCATGGCCGCTTTGGCTTCGTCAAGATCAGTTTTCCCAGCCAAACCTTGCAAAATTACAAACATCAGATTTTTGATTCTGAAAACCATTATAATATGGGCCTTGGCAATTCCTAGTTATATGCTGTTAATTATGCATTATGAAAGAACATTTTGTTTTGTATTCTTCTTTGTAAGATATGAATTTTTTTCTCATTTCACAGAGAATTTAAATTCTACGGAAATTTAATATTGAATACTTTAGGGGAAAAGAATACGCAGAAAATCTCTTTCATAAAATTTAACATGTTATTTTTTTTCAGAATTATTTTATTTCAAATTGATCAAAATATTTCATCCAAAGTAAAGTGTTCTCAATTTACAGATGAATATCAAAGGTTAGTCATACTTACCAAATCTTTTAGCCAAGAAACTTGCAATGACTTTAGATTGCGCAATTGTAACTCCATCTACTTCAAGCGAAGGTACTTTTCCAAATGGCGTTTCTGTCGGTAAAAATGTCAATACCACAAGTATTCAGACAGCTCTTATTATTCTAATCTGATATGAAATTCATTTTGACGAGTTGTGATTAAAATTCCAGTTTTTTTTAACACTCTTACTTGCTTTCAAGGCCAGCCATTCGCCTGTGTATTTTCTGTCTTCCTCTTTTATTAATATAAGTTTTTCATAGTCCCGTTCAGTATATTCTTGAACTCTTTTATCTTCATACTTAAAAAAAAACAATATTGAAATAAAAATACTCTAAACATCGACGCTTGGCATAGAAATTATATTATCTGCCACCAGATCTGTGTTGCCATTTGCGCAATTTCTTCCTTCACTCACGCAAGGATACTGTGACAGGCAATCGAGTTTTCCCTAAATAACATAAATCTGACAATTCTGGCATTTTTGTACAAAACTGACAACAGGGTTTTAAAATTTCAGAAAAAAATGAAGTTGCCTCCAGTAGGAATCGAACTCACAACACCACCATCTGTGGATTAGAATTCCAATGCCTTACCCACTCAGCCACAGAGACGTGTTGAACAGAATGCTCTTTTTTGGACTTGGATCATTTCAAGATTCAATAGAGCATGACTTTATAAGGGTCTGAAAATCTGAGACTGGCAAGGAATGACAGATTGGCTGAGTGGGTAAGACATTGGAATTCTAATCCCTAGATGGTTGGTGTTGTGAGTTCGATTCCTACAGGAGGCAACTTTATTTTTGCTGCAAATTTAAAGCCCTGTTGTCAGTTTTGTACAAAAATGCCAGAAATGTCAGATTTGTGTTATTTTGGAAAAACTCGAATGTGCCACTTGCTTCTACTCGTTTATTGACCAGCATTACAATTTGGGTTCAGATGCAACAATATGGCTAATATTTATTTACAAAATATTAGCGAATAGATTTGTTGAAATAGTGTAAAAACTCAGGTACCATTTTTCCTATTGATATACTGTAAATGGTCACGAAGTTAATAAGATATTTCCAGGCACTTGATCATCATCCCCATCTGAATACAAACCATGAGATAGTGAAGGCAAATGCAATTACATTAAATTCCACATGTAGTAAGTGCTATATGAAAGGTGCCAGCAATACGGTTCTCAAAAAATCAAATGGAATTATAAACTTTACTGAAGCCTGCAAAATCTCAGAACATAAAGATCATGTCTGTCTGTCTGTCTGTTTAACTTCATCCACACATGGTAGATGTAGGTGTGTGTTTCTTTTATTTTCCAAACTGGAAGGATGCTGTGTTACCTGTAGAGTTGCATTCGTTATGTTTCTCCATTTCTTGAATAATAGCCTTATTAATTCCTCTTGGTCGCCATTGGCTTCACTCGTAAAGTTTTCCAAAGTGCTTTGGTCCATTTTCATGTAAATAACGGCCATCATCTTGACTTGATTAGCGGACAGATGTCTTGCTATCCAAGCATTATGCTGATCCGTCAGCTTTTCTTCAGTCGTCATTGCAGTAAATAATCTAAGAAAATTAATTGTTATAACATTTTGAACATGAACACGTTGAATTAGAAACATTCATACCAAAAGGAAAATAGCAGAGAAAGTATTTTTGTATTCATTGAGAATTCTGAAATTCTCATCTTAAAAATTCAGTCGTTTTTCTTGTTCTAGTAGATTCTAATAGGTATTTTTATCTTTAGTAAAACACTGTCCCTGGTATCCTACTACAAAGGGGTAGGTAATAGAGCTCCGCCTTGACGGTAGTTTACAGAGAGATATTTTAAACTGTCAAATTAACCAGCAGAAATACCGGCAATTATTGACACACTGGCAAAAAGTAGATGGCAGATCATACACCACAACCAAACTTTTTTTACCGCCCACGTGCGTAATACGACGGGAGGCTATGTTTTCATTGGTGTCTGTCTGTTAACACGGGGGTACCCCCCCCCCCCACAGCCAGGGATGAGGTAGCCCCCTCCCAACCAGGGATGGAGTACCTCCGCCAGGTCAGGACATTAGTTGCCTTGGGTACTCCCTGACTAGGGATGGGGTACCCCCTCCCCTAGCCAGGGATGGGTACCCCCACCCCCTGGGATGGAACCTCAGAGCTAGCACTTGTGATGTAGTGGGCGGAGGACTTTCTTGTATTTTTTTTCATCCAGTAACGAATCCAGTGACAGTATAATGACCTAATCAGACTGACAGAGGCCAAGACCGAGACCTAGACTGAGACCCATGACAAGTATACAGAACTCAGTGGGAATTTGTGTTGTTATCTGTCTGTGTGCAGTATGAACACCTCCACACAATTCCACAGAACCCAATGACCTCGGTCTCAGTCACTGTCATTCTGATTGAGCCATAAGGCAAACGAGAAGAAAACTGCATTCTCCTTTAACGTAAAACTATAAACAATTTAAGCACCAGTTAAATGACAGCTTAACAAATACTAACCCACTATTACATAATGACCAATACCTTCATCACATAAACAGTATATAACCCTTCTGTGGGGCTGCACAAGGGGTTCCTGATACCATATGGCTTAGCTTACACATTGCCTAGCTTCAGCAGTGGAGTCCCAATGCCAGAGCACAACTTCATTACAGATTTACTTAATTAACCATAACTGCCAAGATATGGAGAGATGGCTAATTAGATGTTAGGACCTCAGCTAATTAGAAAACAGTAGGGGAAGTATGGGCCTACTTCAGAACACCATCCTAATCTGCATTCCTTGGCTGTGAGCAAAGATATTTTGTTTTCATAATCTAAGCATTGCATGCAGGAAGTTCAATAAATTTGGCTTTTTCAAGGATTTCAGTAAATTCTGACTCCAGTATTTGTAAGGGCATCTATGAGAAATTTGTTTATATATATTTTAAAGTCTACAGGAAATGTTGAAATATTTGCATCAAACTTCTTTGTATACAATTGTAGATATTATTAAGGAGTTCCAAGCTATGTTGAGACTTTTCAACTTTTTGATTTGTAACATGTATTTAAATGGTACTAAAAATTAGAATCACTGTATACCCAAAATAAGAAACAAATCTTGAAATGTCTCCACATAGCTCAGATCTCCTTACTATTATCTACAATTGTATCCCAAAAGATTTGATGCAAATATTTTAGTATTTCCTGCAGACTTTAAAATATAAAAAAGAAAATTTCCTATACAAACACTGGAGTCAGAATTTACTGAAATCATCGAAAATGGCAAAATTTATTGAACTTCCTGCAGGGTGAATAGGCACATCGTGATGCTTGCCGCCACTCCTACCTTGTTCTTATGTATGTCAAAAGTGTGTAAATTCCCGGGATTTTTTCGTCTTTCGACATATGACAGACATTCCAATCTGATTTTGGTCTGATCATTTTCTCTTAACAAAACCAAAAAAAAAACATTATAGTACAATGTATTGCCATAAAAAGTATTTATTCTCAATCAAGTGAAGAAGTATGATCGAGTTAACCTGTATTAGATTCTCAAGATATGATTTATCATGACAGTTAACTTTTTTAACCCCTATGAAACTTTTGCTGGTGAGACATGTGAATACAACATACCAAATTAAAATACCTTTTGGCTCAAGCCTCTTATGATTTTTGGTTTTTTCTTGTAAAACTCCTTGAAATCATTAACTTACTTACTTTATGTTTGGTAAATCCTCTCGCAAACTAAAACTGTATTACTGGTACTGTACTGTACAAGAACGTCTTTTTGTGAGATATGCCAGGCAATATTTTCGAAAACCAAATTTTTACGAAAGCTTCCTCTTCTGAAGAAAAAAGCATTGCACTTTGAGCGATTTTGATGACACCGTAAATATAACAAGTATGTCACCCACTACGTTCAAGAGATCGATCTATCTATCTAACTATTTATCTTGTTGACAACTCAGTTTTACTCCGTACCGAAAAAAAACCCTGAGAATCAAAGTGAACTTTTAACAAAAACAAATATGAACCGATACAAAAATGTTAACTTGAAGAATTTCGAATTTGCCACTTACCTTTCTGGTCGAAGTAATTTAAATGAAACAAAAATGCTTGAGGTTTAACAGAGCAGGCAACTCAATAACTTGTTAAAACATACTTGCTCTATATGTGCATGGGGAATCGATGCCTTTTTCTGTTGAATTTTTTTCGATTTAAAATTCATTTAATTTTACCAATTCTTGAAATCAACTTACTTTTGTTTGGTATATCATCTTGCTAACCACTACAACGATACAAATGTTTAGATACTCAGCTGTGTTTGCTGCAGAGTGAAGATTGTACAAAAACTGTTAAAATTTCATAAATTTCCTTCGGCAATACGATTGCAAAAAGCAACGTTATGGATTGATTAGTTGGCAGTGTATTAAGAGATTTCGTGTGCATTCCGACACCGAATACAGGCCAATTGAATCCTCTGTTTCACACCTTTACAGAATTTAGACTAATAGTGAATAGGATTGTAGCACGGCAATCCACTGATTGGCTGGCGGCCAATGCACAATTTTCTCCTTAACCCTTTTTATCCCAGAGACTTTGGCCGTAAGTTCCATTTCACAGTTGTAATGGATGGGTACCTCAGAAAAAGGTGTCTCACAATTTTAGCATGAACTCTATTGATAAAAACTTTTCAGCAATATGCTTCACTATTATAAGTGTCTATCTTAACAGAGCTAAACATTTTGTAAATTAAAATGGGACATGGTTACATGACCAAAACCATGCTTTCAGTGATAGAAAAATCAGGTAAAAATTTGCATGATTTAAATTGAGTAATTTATTGTGAACTAATTTAAAATTTTAGCCCCTTCTGCAGGCCTGTATTACACATGGCAATGCTTTTGAAAGGTAAATTGACTTTTACATATATTGGGCTGTGTATATTATTGAAGATATAGAAGGAATTTTGCACCCACTATTCCTGCAAAAATGTTCATATTCATAATGTACCCATTAAAGTGTCCCCTGTCAGAGCCCTAAACTTTTCAAACTGTTTTAATGTGTACCAGTAGAAGGAAAATTCTATTTTACATAATTACCACCTCAATCTGAGTCAATAACATTGCGTTTAAAGTAGCCACGTGTTTGAGGACGGTACAATGTTTACACTACGGATAGATCTGTATCTGGGAAGAAATGGGTTAACTAGCACATGAACAGTAGTCAGTTTCAAGGTCCTTAACTAGCACATGAACAGTAGTCAGTTTCAAGGTCCTTAACTATCACATGAACAGTAGTCAGTTTCAAGGTCCTTAACTAGCACATGAACATTAGTCAGTTTCAAGGTCCTTAACTAGCACATGCAAGGTTAGGAGCAAACAATGTTGTTCGATTCTGACTCGAGATAACTTTAATTTTGGCTGGTTATCTTTAAGCATTGGTGTCAGCATTGTACAAAACTGTCAACTTTGTGCTGTGAGTGAAGAACTCGAATGCATAGTGTTCCGTTTGTGTACAGATGAGTTCCAAACACAGCACAAAATTTCTTTCAAATCATCCCGAAATTTTCTCCCACTGATGCAATACAAGAAAAAATTTATACCACTGTTGGTTATGTAAAATTTATGTGTGATTTGGGAAAAGAGCATTGAACTGGCATATTTAGAAGGAGTATCCATATCTAGTAAACTTGAGTAAATAAATCTAATGTAAGTTGGAAGAAGAAGAATCAAAAATAGTGTAGTAACCAATAGTAACATGAGGGTTAGTTGATTATCAGCACTTTTCCTTGTTCTCTGCCTTTTAATAATTCCTGTTTTTACATCTGAAACACTTTCAATGGTAGCAATATTAGTAATAGATCCAAACATTTTCTGACTTTTTCTAACAGGTTGAACAATCACATAATTCATATGGATTAGCAATGAGAAAGGAATAATTCCATTGACAAGAAATGTGGTCCAAGAAAACACTTCTGAAACTATGCCACCAACCACATAACTTAAACAAAAATCTCCTACCAAACTAGAAATCAACAAATGTGGACCATTATAAATAAGAGCACACAGAACAACAGAAACAATTATAGTTTTGGCTCTTCGTGGAGTACTGTATGTTGCTGCTCTGTGAGGCCATTTAATTGCAATGTATTTATCAAATGTCATGGCTAGAACTTGATAAGTAGAACACTGTAACAAAATATTAACAAAATAAGTAACAATTTTACATTCCCATAGTGTCAAATTATATATTTTTACTACCATAACTAACCAGTAATAGAAATGTAAAGTCATCATAAGATTATCATTGACACTAATAACTGCCATATAAATACAAGTTGACTTTTTCCTATTGTTTGGTTTCTTCATAACAAGAAAGGATAAAGTGTTACCAACCAAACCTATTGGTACCAATATTGGAAACCAATACTTATTGATATAAGCGGCAATCTTGTAAGTCATGAAGCTTTCCACTTCTTCCAAGAAATCTTGTTGTTTACTTCCTTCTGTATTTCCAAGTGTAATAGTATTGTTCTCAGGTGCTGTAGCATTCATAATCTGTGATAAGCATGGATCCTTCGTGAAAATATCTGTAATCGGATAAGAAAAAGCGTTAAAACGTCAAACTTGTGTCCGCACATTAAGCAGATTAAGCAAGCAACCTTTGTTCCCGTACTGGGTTTTCCTAAATATAAAATACAGGAAAAGGAAGACTATGAATTGTGCTAAGGGAGAACAAAAAGACATGTTAGTGATGGATCAAAGTTCGGGGTGACTTTCATTTTTGAGTGTCACACATTTTTTTTAAAAAAAATTTTGGAGGACACAAGCCCTTATCATGAGGCCACTGGTACCCCTATTTTACCCCTATTTTGGACTACTGGTGACATCTGCCTTGGGTTTCAAAACCAGGGTAGCTCCCTCATTTGTGTGCTTCCTTGCCTGTGTGGAATGGATTCCTCAGATTCACCTCTGGCGCAACACCTGCTGACCTCTTGATGGCCAGCATGGCAGCCGGTCACAATCCCTACATGCATGTAACAGAGGTAGGATGCCGGGATTCAAAAGGTAGACCTCCCGCATAGTAAGCAGACACTCCAGCGTGTCAGACATTTTACCTTGCGTGAAAATTGCGGTTGAGTGTAAATCTGTAATTCTTTGGCCTATGTTTGTGAGATGGCTGAAATCAGTGACGACTAAAAACATACTGAACATCTGAAACAATAAAACATGTCAACCATTTTTATTATTGGTTTTTGTGTTTATATCTTTAAATCATGGTAACCATTATTTGTGATTCCTAGTTATCCAAAAGAGCTGGCGACATGTTTAATTAGTTTAATTTGCGTTTCTGGATCATTGATTTGATTGATATTGAATATATTTAATGGTAGTTCTTGATGAAATACTTTATATTTCATGGAAGAACTAACAGAGGCATTCGTGTTTTTCATATTTTGGTCTTGAAATCAGATGAATTCATCTAATTAGTTGAATTAGATAAGTGCTTCATGGATAGCGGGATCTAATATTTTTGAATAGTAATCCGTTCACACATAATCTATGGATAATGTAAACTCATTTTTCACTTTCCATGGAGAGTGTTCTTTTGCATTATCCATGCATAGTGTTACATTACATTTTAACTATCCATGAATAGTGAACTGTTCTATGGATAGTGCAAATGAAGATTTCACTTATCCATGAACAGTCAATTCCAGTATTAGTCTAATTCACCTAACTCAGCAAGATCCAAACCCAAATAGGAAAAACAAAAAAAAATTGCAAATTTCTAGCATTGTTGATAAAGAAGGACAAAATGTCTGACTGTTAATATGTTACTCAGTGGTTGCTAACATGTGGTTATCAATGCAGTTACCAGGTGTTTGCTGATAACATGTGGTTATCAATGCAGTTATCAGGTGTTTGCTGATAACATGTGGTTATCAATGCAGTTATCAGGTGTTTGCTGATAACATGGTTGATAGAAAGACAGACATCATACTTTAACCGTTCTTTCCAGTAAACTTGACATCAGTGATGGCTGATTATAATATGGTTGAGCAATGTGGTCACCAAAGGTTCCCACCACAATCATGATTTAAGTATTTGGAGCTTTCTGATTGTTAGCACTGCATTACAACTACAAATGGCACCATATGTAAAACAAACTTATGAGTGGTGTTGCATTATCTCTTCATAGATCTGTTACGTATGGCAAAAACAATCACATGAGCAGGTCAAACAAGCCAATAATTACTTCCAGAAAGTCGGGTGATGTGATGTTTTCCTCCATAAAAATTATATTGGTAAATGTAGAATAAATAAATACTTACCACTTAGTAAAACTACCAATCAAAAATACTCATTTTCACTATCAATACTCGTTGATATTTCTCGTCTTGGTTCTCCTTTAAGCTTGTGCACAAGTGACAAAAACATGCGTCATGTATTATATTCTAGAAGTGAACGTAATGTCAGTGATCTTAACAGCTTCACCACACTATTTGCAATTATACTTTGTTCATAGGCACGTCAACAATGCCTTAAACAACACTGTCCATCGGTCAGTTACGGTGCCGTGTTTTGCGTTCATTTCTAGTAATTATCGTTTATAGTGATTGATGCACAGTTATTTTTGTAGTCGTTGAATTTCTCAAGTGGTTCGTTCGTACGATTACAGTATAATTAGCTAAAAATAATCAGATGTAATCTTCTTGTAAATATGTTGCTACTGTATCTTTCTTGCGCTGATCTACTTTATGTTCCGATTGCAAAGAAAGTAGCTTTGATGCTAATTAAATATTCCTGAATCAAATGTTGACAAGTGTAACAGGTTGAGATTTATCTCTTTTGCAAAGTTTGAGGAGAGGAGCGAAACCGCACCTGTATTTGGCTTCCGTT
>JBCAUG010001907.1:0-11535 GCA_038406175.1 Haplosyllis leylae | reverse complement strand
AAAAAAGTAAGGGCTTTGAGAGTAGTGAAAGTCGAACAAAATATCGAGGCTCTTAAAAAACAACGTGAAAGTTTCCAGCCAAACTACAATAGCTTTTAAGTTCGAACTTCGTGTCAACAAACAATAAGATACAATTTATATAAAGAAAATGGATGAATCTTTGAAGTTCAAACCCTATAAATTGCGCCCACTTGTTCCGGATTCAATTTCGTTTTGATTATAGTTTCATGACCCGTCATAAAACGAAATCCAAATATCAAGGATTTCAATTTTAGATTATGTAATAATCTCCGGATTCCCTTGATCTCAATTACCGGGTATCAATGTTTCATCATTGTTGTGCTGGCAACTCTAAGAAACTTTTCACAGATCCCAAGATAAACTTTTCCTTATTGACAAACACTTTAAAAACAAGAAAATGGTGTATTTCGTTCAAGTGAAAAAACCTTATCCTAAATTTTAAAATATTCCGTTGCAGGCTGAACTTTTTATCTGTTCGAAACGATTCAAGTTATGTGGTATAATTCTCTGATCGTTGCCCGCCAAAATTTGCCAATCACGTCTCTCCTTACTAATTTCCCAGTGGTTTCATGAAAAGATTTTGATGTCGGCCTTTCGCTTATTGGCTCAAAAAAATGATATGGAAAATCTCTTTTGCACTCTTTTGACTTCATTATGTGTTAAAACCCAGAATTTTAGTGCATGCAGAGAACACATTAGTGCAAAATTACAAACTGGTTCAACATAACAAAGTGGCCAAAGTTACCAATACGATATTACGATATTATGACGTAGTGGTAGTCGGAATGGAATTCTGGTAACGATTGTTAGCAAAGGGCTGTGTTTGTTTTCAGTTCCAGTTGTCATGTAATGTTCTGTGCAATACTGAATGGAGTGAAAAACACTTGATATCTTTGGACACTATTAAATTTAGACATATTCCGATTTTGCTAGTGTGTTTGAGAGATGCCTTCAGTTAAAGTGTGCTTGAAGAGAGTTGTAACAATGAAAACTAATCTCGGGGGAAACATAACAGTTCAACTGCGATTGAAACAAAAAAATGCCTCTTTTGTATTCTCACTGTGTTCCATGTAAATTGGACCGAGTAATCATGCATTTGACACATTGAGTTCAATTTCCCTTTTACTCTTGAACAATGGTGATGAACACCATTCAATTATGATTGCCTTTATTGAAACATGATTCGCAATTGTTTAGGAGAAACTCGATTGTTTGTAATCAGTGGTTTCTGTCTATTGCAGAGGATGGACTAAAAACGTACCGCTTTGCGGTATGGTGGAAACATACTTTGTTTCAAGCCTTATTGAAAGGTTTAAGAGAAACACTACTATTCAACAGTATAAGCATTGAATTTTACAGACAACAACGGATTCGGTTACTAGTACCACTATTGAAATAAGTATTTAAGCGAATGAATGAGCGCTAGGAAGTAAAACATACCGCATCCTCCCTGTACATTTCGTCAGACGTACAAAGCCATTTGGTTGGCACCAAAATTAATATTTCCACAAAACGTGAAAACAAGTCAACATAATTATTACAAACTTAAAACGTTTTATCTAAGTATTGAAATGTTGCCTTTCACATAAACAAAAACTAATCAATCAAAATCTCTTCTTTGAATTTATTTCTGAATTGTTAATTGTTGGAACTAAAGGCCTAAATCTTCACTTAATTTGCTCCGTTGCTGTTGCCTAATCCGTATTAGCTGTGCAATGGAAAATTTCTTTTGATTCTAATTGGAGGATTAGGAGACCCAGAAGGGTTCAAATCTCACGTAATGGTTGAGGATTAATGTATTTATTAGTGTCTTCATTTCTAAAATAAGATCTACTGCAGTAGATCTAGTAGTCTGATTTGTTTCAAACCCTATCCACACACTACTATTAAGATCACCAGACATATTTTTTATTGTTGTTTGGCTAATAATTTCGGCACAATTGAAGGTCCTTTTTTCAGCAGCTAGCCAATTAAAAGATTCATTTTGATTTGATTCTATTTAGTTTGACGACACATGTAATTAATTGGTACTTTCATAAAAAATCTCTAAACTTGACGCAAACGAAATCAAAACAGAACCCGATAAATCAAGTCTGGTAAAACTTCCGCGCGTCGATGTACCATTTTGTCAAAATATAATTGTGGTCAAGTATCTGTTTGCTATCTATCTGTCGCTAAATTTCAAAACAACAAGGCTCGTTTATCACTCACGTTGACATTAGCTCTCATTATTTGCACTCTACATTCTTCAATACAAAGTGAAGTGCCTTTCACACTACGTCCTTCAGAAAACTAATGACACTAGTTGTCCTTGAATTGTTCTTCTTAACGTGTCCTTCCGGTCAACACAACAACTTTGGCTTCATCGGTCTAATCAGCTCTTTAACTTAGTTCAAAGAGACGAAATCCCAGCACCACGTAGACATGCAGCTTCTTACTGACCAAGGTTATTCCTGTTTTCAGAAGTTTTACCAATCGTAGTATCCATCATGCTTGTTTGTATTTTAAAAACAACTTGATATCTTTGGCCATTCTGTTGCATTGAACAATTTGTGAACACAAGTACATCCCTGGTTGGTACTACTTACTAGTAAGCACCATTCTTTTCCGGCAACATTTCATGCTGTGACTGTTGTATTCGAATAGACAGAGAGAGGAACGGATGAAATGGGTCAGCTGAATAAAACAAATGAAAATAATAACATATCACCATTCACCTGCTCTTTAAGCTTATCTTCCCTTTCTTATTTTTGATTTTCTTTTAGCAATTACAATAGTAGTATATAAAATGCCTGGTGGGGTTGTGATTGTTTCCAGTTTTTGTTTGCATTAAAAAGAGCATAATATACATCTTGAAATGATTAAGTTCATAGCGTGCTTCAAATATCAATAAAAAAATTGCAACTGGTTTCAGCGTTCAAGTCAAAAGACTCTTCACGCTTGGGCTTAGCTGATCTGTACAATAAATTGAATGTTCAAGTATCCTGAGGACATTCGCCATGTACCTCAACGAAAAGGGCAATGCCACTTATGTCACATCTCAGTGGCTGATTTACTGGTTTCTTTCTCTTTCATTGTGTCTCATCTCAGTTTGAGACTTTTTGTCACCTTGAAAGATCAATTATCAATTTGTCCCCTCAAGGACATTAATGTCTTTGGAGATGTACTTGTCATGAACAAACATAATTTCCCACTGAAAAAACAAATTTAACGCTATTGTGCATGGAATAGAATAAAATGCTAAACACTTTACTGGTATCTGTGACTCAAATATTATTCACGTGGTCATCATTATGGTGATCAAAGTCTCCATTTTCGTGGGATCAAAAAGTTTTTTAGCCCTTTCCAAAATTGTATTGCATTTCTGACGTTGCTACACTATGTGTCTCTTGTATTTAAAGTTTCTTTAGAATAAACATGCTTTAAATGTCTCCCAAAATAAGTGAAACGTTTTAAAGACATCGAGTTACAAATGATCTTAGGCAAAATTGCCCTTTTATGGTACTTTTTGAACATTTCTTCTGGATTTGGTTCCCATGGTAATCGACTGTAAACTAGATATGGAACACTGCATGAGGACAGGTTTCCTGGTCTTTAATGTAATTGAAACTTAAGCGGAAGGAGTGGATTTATGTTGCTTCTGAAAAGCTTTGTTGTCCCCACCTACAATTAGAATGAATGGTTTAAGTAACAATACATCAAAACATTAGTCGCTTTTTCGGACTCTTCTTAGAAAAGAAAATGTGGAACCATTTTGTGCTAAGTTTTTCTCTTGGAGATATGTCTTGTGTTCTGACTGACAGTGGGAAATTGTAAACTAAAGTAATATTCATTTGCTTGAGAAAGTCAGTAAATGTACGAAGGACTTTTAACATAACTGCTTTCCCAGTGAATCACTTCAGAATCTAGATCTACATTTCAAGAAATGCTGAGTGTTATAAATAGGCATTTTGTACTGAAATCTTTCAGAATCTTGCATCCACAATATTTAATGGTGCAACAGTTAATTTCACAGTTGAGTTCAACTTAAGAAACAGCTAGACATACATTATTATTGATCACACTCGAAGATAGAAATACCCTCTTTGATAGATTTTATACTCTACATCAACTAAGCAAGGCATCGATTCACACAAACCCTGGATATGGCAGTCACGTTTGACTGGCATTATTCTTCGCCACAGACAGAAACCTAAGTTAATCCTGCTTTATGGAGTTATAATGATATTGGACATTACCCGTCTTGATTACTTTCATCAAGACATTTACTATAATGCCGACACTGCCGCAATAATAATATTGATGACGACCATGATGATTATGATGACAACGACAATGATAATGATATATTGTCTATGTGGTATGTTCCAATGAAGTAGCTTCCTAAATTCCGAGAACGAAATGTCATTGGAAATGTGCATGAGGCAGAAAGTGATTTATAAGTTGTGGTCGAGATATTGTGGAATGTCATGAAAATCGAGAGTTTTTAAAGGCAAAATAATGGGTTGGGTTACTGAGGCAGAAAAAAAGAAATCAATGTTTGAATCAAAATCAAGCCTTAATACCAATATTGCATCTTCGTGCATTTCGTCAAAAATATATTAGACGGTCTGATCTAGATCTACCCCTTTTTTTGAAGATCACGATTTAACCTTGAGCACAATACGCACCAAAATCCACTTCCGGATTAAGTGTAATGTACGTAACGTTTACTGGATTAAGATCTGGATTCAACAAGAGGATGACGTGATTTAAAGGACATAAAGTACAGGGGGTGATATCTCACTGTCGCTTACTTTGTCCTGATTACATCTGTGCAGGTGCATTCTCTGTTTCAATAGCAATCCCTGCTGCATCGCGTAGATAACAATCGGGATATTTCCCCGGAGTGAACTAACTCTGGATTCAGAAACAAACAACAAGTGATTATGGAGTGCAGTCCGACAAGTTATTCGGCGAAAACGACTGTTACCAGTACTTAACTGCAACACAATTAACTGTTTTGAACGTAAATGTTGTACCAGTAGTCATGCTGAGTTTGTGAGTACGCAATATATTGGCTGGTTGATTTTAAGTACAGAATTGCACTGTATTTCCTTTATTGATAGTTTTACTAAAGTAGCATGCGAACAATGGACTAACGCACATTTATGTTCAGCAAGATAACATCAACAACTGCCGTTGCAATCACAAAAACTTGAGAGTCGAGGGCAACTTCAGGCATTGTCCTTGGTGCCCGATCGCCGCCAAGTTTTTCCGAGGATATGACCCGTAGATCCGTAGCTCCTCCGTCCGTATGGATTTTCTCTGAATAACGTGGTCACTATTTTTAAGGGTAAATTACCGTACATACCTCTTCGCAAATTCGGATACTGCCTTCCAGTGCATACAGGGTACTTAATTAATGACAAGATACCGAGTGCAAAACTGCACTTTATTTCTACATTAATTTCGTAATGATTTTGATTACGAAAGATTCCAGGGCGGTGTTAGAAAAAATGGGATCAAACTGATGAATCAATCCTGATCGTCTCTCAGTGGGATTACCGCTTTTCCTTTCATGTACATCCCATCTCTAATCCTTTAATGAACATCAAAGTCCCGATCCCGTCGCTTAGTTCAATTTCTCCTAATACACCATGCGAGGAGTTAAAGACGATATCATTACACAACGAACGATAGACCAGATGAATGGCTTACTTTCTATGGAAAGGAGGTGGGGGGGGGGGTAAAGATGTTAATGGGCTTATTCAAGTAATTGGGCTTTTTAGAAGTCTTTTGAAATTAGATCTACACTTCTTTTTTTAGACGTTTACTTTCGAATTGCGCGCTAACTGTTGAATTCCAACTGCGAGAAAAAAAGACAAATAGTTTTAGCTTTCAGTATTTATTACCTTAAAATACCTAATTTTGCTATCCTAATTTCAATAATTATGTGTCATCAGTTTGTAAGTCTACGCATCAGTTTTTTTCTGCACTTTCGTGATAAACCACCCTGATGAAACTCAATTTTTTGTTTAAATATTCGGCAGTATCAAAACAATCTAATTGGAATTCTGTAATAGACATCTATGAGAAATTATTTTTAGATTTTGAAGTACATAAAGAAAACAGCAATAATTATTATAATAATTATTTAGCTGAAAAATAATCATTTCTATTTTTTTGTTAAAAAGAAGATCCAACTGAAGTTGGGCTTTTTGGACTGTTTGAACTGTATCATAAACCAAAAAAATTGAAAAAAAAATTGAGATTTTGACATAGAGTAATCATCCCTTAGGGATTAAATATCTTTAAAAGTCACATACTTAGTAAGATCTCCTTAATAACTTAATATATCCATCATACAGAATCTTTTGATCATGTAAAAAAACGAAACTTTTGAAGTTTCTGTGGGGTGCATACTTTGAATAGTGCATACTTTGCATGGTTCTGTACAGAACAATATCTCATAACTTCAAAAATTTCTTATGCTTTGTTGAGGGTGAAACATTATTTTTATCACATGGTGATGATAGGCCAACAGAGAAAAATATCAAGAATAATTATTCAAGGCACAGCTATTAAATTTTAAGTTAACATTTTCCAAGGCATGTCAATGGACAGAAAAATTGTATACTGAAGTTTGTACTAGGCACATCCTCTGGATTGTATCTAGTTAGTTTATAATATATACCTTATTTGGTCTGAAATGGTCCAACATAATTATGCAGTTTTATCATAGCATTTCTCCAGAAAAAGGTTAATTGGTCCCATACTTTTTCATCAAAGAAAAGTTACTTCGAATATATAGTGATTCTGTACTTTTGATGGTAATTTAGAATAAATTATTCAAATTCATGGCATCTTAAAGAAGAAAAAGGTTTCATAAACTTAAAGCTGGGTTAAATGTTGAGCCCAGTTAACTTTGTCTACGAACTTCAATGTCAATACATGATTCTCCCGAGGACTGTAAATGTAACTTAACTGCACATGTAGTGTAACGGGGCCGTCTTACTTCCAACTGCTTCTTAAATGCAATCAAACGTCCCAATGAGAACCTTGCCAAACTTCAATGTATTAAACACAGTTGCATCATCTGTGTGTTAGTGTGAAAAAAAACTTTTTTCTTGAGAATACACAATGTTTGTTGACCAGGAGGCAAGAATGTTTGTGGATAACCACTGACTCCCAAACTATCCACATATATCATTGCAAATGATAATTAAAACCCTGTGTACAACATGGATGTGTAATTCCACAGGGAGGCAATTCCACAGAGGGTTTAAACGGCGACGATGACTTTTACTTCCTCATAAACTGCATACGTACCGCCGTGTTCATTTGAGAAACTAGTAGCACCAGAAAAACTCTATCAGATACAAAATTGAATATCTAAACGTGTGGTTCGCACAAATAACAGGGGTCAAAGTGCACAGGGAAGTAAGATGTTTAGGACCATTAGAGTGTAGCATATAAATGTACGGTTCCAAGAGGGGCCGTAAAAGGTCTCTTCTCTCTGGGCCTCGGAGACAACCTTACGCAGGTTTTATTGCTACTTTATTACTCTTTTATTTCCCGCCAAGTAGACATGGCAGGAATAAATGTTCCCCAGGGGGATGAGCTTTTCACTATCTTGGCGAAGTCTCCCTGTGGTGAAATGACGCATTTCGTTTCGTCTGCATGCAGAAGTCAGTATTTTAGTACATCCAGGGTAGGAATTAAAACGACTTCGAAACTAGTTTCGTTTTCTCAATGTTACTAAGGGACTTTGGAATTGAGTATTTTTAAGGATATCAGGTTCACAAAAACGTACAAAAAGCTTTGAATATATGTTTTGTATACGTTTAAAGTTTTGCATAGATTTACTTGATCTAAGAGAAGGATTTCAAGACGAATTTAGATCCCTTCAGTCATGTTTTAAAGTATGTTAAAAATGTTTATATTTTTATTTGCAGATATATAAAGATGTCGAGTCCGAACTTGAACAATATTATTCTACTTGGGGCGCTCCTGGCATTCATGTCCATCATATTCAGTGGCGCTGACAGTGTGCATATATCTGAGGGTACCCACCTACTCGCCTGCAAGGTAACTTTTAAGGCCCGTTCCCACTTGACGACGACGATGCATATTTTTGTCGTCAGGAATGGGTGCTGCACCTAACTAAAAATGGGTTGCATGGTCATCAATGTTGCTGTTCACACTTGACGACAAGAAAAAATTCCGACAACACAGAATTTACACGTTGCTGTCGTCAAGTGTGAACGGGCCCTACCACCTGTAAACACAGGTCGTATTCAGATTGGGATGCTGACCTATTGCCTAATGCAAAATATTCTGGTCTGATGACCATAAACATGAAATAGAACAATTCAGGTTTTCCATGGCAATTTTTTCACATTATTTCTGTATTGTAAAGACACAAGTTATTAGCATTAGGTAAAAAATAAAAGTAAATGAAAATAGTAACCAAAACCAAACACTCACAAAACTCCAAAAAATGGTGTAAATATTTATTTTATAATTAAAACAACAGCATCATTACATATTTCATGTCTATGGTCATTGAGTCAGAAGATTTTGCACTAGGCACCAGGTCACCATTCCCATCTGAATACAACCTGTGGTAATACAATGGACACAAGATTAGGGCAGTATCCCATCAAATGCCCTTTTCTCACCTACAGATAACATCTGGTTTTGAAGTAATGATCAATAACGTACTAACCAATAAGATAAAAAAAATCTCTTTATAGTTGCAAAGCAAGATTCAGGTGACTTCCTGACGGAAGAAGACATCAATTCTGACTGGTCCGTAAATAGTTTATAATGTTTTTTTTGTAAAAAATCATTTTAGTCGTACTTTGGACAGTAATTCTGACTGAAACATTCTCATCGGCAATATTATAAAGGTATTACGATGTAACAGACCTGTCAGAACTGAGAGTACTTCCTTCAATGTGGGTAAAGACCTGTAAAAAAATAGTCACACCTGTAAGTAAAAAACCAACGGAAAGGCAAACATCTGCAAGTTAATACGCCTCAAATGGTGTACATCCACCGTCTTCTTTCCTGAAAGTTAGTATAATTACTTGTGAATCACCTGTAAGGTGAAATACTCACCTACAATGTAAAAAGAATAGCTGTAAATAAGTTACAGCATTACAAAATTTGGTTTACATTTTGGGATACGTTGGGGAAAATAATTAACCAGTCTAGAGTACTCAACAGACTATAGAACAGAGCGAGGTGAAAGCAAAACCTTACATTCCACATTATACAAGTTCGGGTTTTTCGTCCTTAACCTCATTCTGGTAACATTTTGTTTAAAGTTTAAGTTCATGTTTTTAATTGATAGAAATTCAGGTTTAAAATATGAAATCTGAAGAATGAGTTCCTTTGCTGTAAAAATATACCCATTTTATACAGAATAATTAAAATCTGGTCAGGAAACAATGAATTTAAAATATCAATTTTAACCTTAATTTTTAAGTTCTGTTAATTATTTAACACAAAGTGGCAAATCTACCAGAAACCCCTTTTGCATTGTAGTTTTACAACTGGACACTCTCCCTGGGCTTTTCCTGCGCATTCGGTGCCATGTTCAGCAAAACATGGAGAGTACACAAAATATTCACCAACAAGAAAATACAGAGAATGGTAAGCCAACAATTCAACAGTTCATTTACAGTATCTAACATGGGTTTCACCCGTTAAATGCATTAGTATTTGTGAGGGACCAGTTGTGACAACCAAATCGTGTGCGCAGTATCAAATCCAACGCCTGGGAAATTAGTCCACAAATGTGAATCCCTACCTGGATACCTTCCTGATTCAATGTCGGATCAAATTTTACTGTAATTCCTGGATCAGTTCCAGTTAAAAATCAGCAAAACAATTCCTGGAAAACCAAAATAAAATCCCAGTATCTGTGACTAATTTGAACGTCGGGGGAGAATTAGCTCATCTCCGTAATCTGATCAGTGGAAGGTGCACTTCGATGATTCCGATTATTTCACCGACCAGATGTTTGTACCAAATGTTACTTCGAGTACACTTCTTACTGAATAATAATAACTTTTCTCCAAATCAAAGTCATCCCGAAGCGGATCTACGAGAAAACGTGATCAAAATTGTGTGGTTGCCTAAAAAGGCACAAAATAATCTTTTGAAATTAATTGAGAGAGAATTTCAAAAGTTATTCACTAAAATTTGATTGACTGGGTTGATATAATGGTGGTGTATCCTATACACGGAGCACATTCAAACTAAATTACTTCCCAAACTTCACCTCAAGCTCAGGCTAAACTAAAATGGTTTAGAACAGGTACCAATGCCGTTCAACAAATAAATTATGTGATACATTTTGAAATTAGACAAAAGGGAAGCATTTCGATTTGAGCATTCCCACCCGGTGTGTTCTGAATTATGTGATGGAAGAGTTTGTTTCTGATTGCAGGTGATAAGAGATTATCAGTTGATAGTGATAGTCTGTGTGCTGGTCGGATTAGATGTCTTGGTTCTTACCGTCTGGGAATTCACTGATCCTCTCAAAATAGTCAAATACAACAAGTCACTAGAAATCATTGTGAGTATGGATAACTGTACAAACATCCGGGTAGTAAAAAGCCTAATGGTTTCACTGCTTCTCCTGATGTATTTTGTTTGTGATTCTTAAACATTTTATCCTCAAGAGTTTGAGCTTCGTCACTTGATGATAATCGAGAACTAAAGTGCTGAAATTTGCTCTTGTAAAGTAGACAATAACTTAAACATTTAATTTGTAGGCAATACTTTAATTTCTTAACTTTAAATTTCTTAATTCACAGTTTACTATGGCATTAAAAATTTACATAAAATTTTTGGACCAATTGATTTGTTTGAATGGATTTTGCAGCCAGATCCAGATAACGACAACCAGGTGCTTATTCCGCAGACCAGCTTCTGTGAGTCGCCGCACATGTGGAAATTCGCAGGAATTCTCTATGCCATAAAAGGTATAAATTCTTCAAATGGAAAGAATAAAAACTGCGTACACCATAAAAACTACAAAATTAATTTATCAAATACTTATTGACACGAGCTATTGACTGTTCTAAAATGAACTTAAAATAGATTTAAAATTTGTTAACATTATCTGAAATGTGCTATCAAACCAGGGATGTTTCTATCATGTGCTATGGCATGAGCTTGCAAAATGTGCCAACCTTAATTGCTGGCTCGTTAGAGTCAGCTTAGTGACTGAGATGGCGGGTACGGAGGATTTTGGGACAAGGAGGAGGGGAATATTTGGCAATTTTATGATGATTAGACCTACATTAATTTACAGTCATTGGTTGGAATTTGTTTACACAGAATGTTGTCATGACGTCATTTATGTGCCAGCAATGGGAACGTCCAACAACTCAACGTCATTACAGGATCACGGATGGCAACTTCTTTTTGGCAATTTGGCACACTTCCCGTTGGAATTTTTTGTCAAATTTGGACTCAAGACAGCTTATGACATCTCCTAGGACCCTTTTTGGTCAA